>JACFYI010003838.1:158767-198037 GCA_014898755.1 Handroanthus guayacan
TTAGTTGAACTAACTATAAATGCGCCATTATAATCTTCAAATTTCAAGCGACGTATCCATTATAATACCATACAGGTCAGAGTCTAAAGAATATATCATCCCTTAAAATTTACAGCTTGATGCATGGTATCAGTGTGCTCAGATTACCACATGACTAGAAATATTGTGGGCTGAGAATGACTAATAAATGCGTGTGGTGGGTGTGTTGTGGGGTTCGTGGGAGTTGGGGATTTTGGGATGAATTAATTAGTTTAACAGCTAGGTTTGAGTTGTGGTTTGGTGAAGGTGTAGTGGAAATTTAAAATTTGATGTTATTCAGTAGTTGAGAGGTTTTAAAATATTTAATATTTTTACATTGAACTACATGTGAGGTTCCTTTTTCTTTTTTCCTCATTGAATTACGTGAGTTATTGATAATTAAATTTTAAATGAGTATGAATGTCATCTTTGTCGTAGTACATCATTTCAGCAAACGTTCTTAATGATGCATGTTTTCAACTTGTAATATGAATAAATTATTAGAAATCTATATATGGCTAAAGTCCTATGACCTAATCGTAATAACCCAAAAGGTCAATTTTATACAATTGCTAGAGTTTGTAATACCGAAAAAAGTTAAGTTTATCAAATTAGTGGAGAATGTAAGTATTTATTAGAGTTGATTAGATTGAAGAGTTCTTGTTCTATTTTAAGAGCATACAAGAAGGTAATTTCACATCAAAGCCACAAAATATCAAAAACTTAGTATACCCTTTCAAGGTTTTGAGCGAGGAAACAAACCCATGATAGAATGTCAATTTGGATATGTAGTTGAATGGAAAATCCATATAATTGTGGAATTGCCATATATGTACATGTATATATTCTATGATTCGAAGAGTAGATTTTATTTGAATTAGTTCATCGCAATGTCTAAGTCAACTTGATTTGATTGTGCTAAGGCACTATTTTTGATATCACGTAAATTAATGAGAGTAAAATCATATGCTTGAGCTTTAAATTACTGAGACATAATATATGAAAAATATCAACACCATCCATTTGAATATTTAAACAAACTCTGAATTGTTTTATAATTTGTCTACTATATATTATGAAGTATTTAAAATAGAGATATATGACATAACAATTTAAGACTCAAAAACATTGATACATACATACATATATATATATGTATATAATGAGTCGGTAACTATATTCACATTATTAAATCATTCTTTTGATCTATGGCATTAACATATCCAGAAGTAATTTATCTTTTTCAATTAATCCTGTGATGTCCCAGTTATACTTTTACATTTTATTTCATCCAAATATATGAGCCTATGAGGTGGGAGCAAGGCTCAGGGTGAATTTGTAACATAAAAATTAATTATGTTTCATCAAAATAGATTAAGATTTTTATTTTTTATTTTTTTTATTGGTGAAGTATACTGAACTTGACCTTTAATCCTAGAAAGATTATAGAGCCGACCAACTTTCCCATGAGCTATAAGCCGTAGGGATACAAAACACACGACCCATTAATTTTAAAATTTTTGAACAAATCAAATAGAAAACAAATACATAACAATTTCCCAAGCTTTTATACATCCCACTTGACGAAAGTAAGAAAACGTTGATCTTTCAACTGCCACCAACAAATATTACTACATTTGAACTCCACCCAAAAAAGACAGACAGACAGAGAGAGAGACCATGATGAATTGACAAACAAGAAAAAGATGAGTGAAGCTTACACACACACTGACCAGTTACATGCAGCCATACACATATTGCCTTTTTTAAGGATTCAAATTGAAGCAAATAAATACATTGATGAATGTGAATCACTCTTCTACCCAACAACTTTTTTTTTTCCTCAACAAATTGCTATTAAAAAGAAAAAAAAAAAAAAAAAAAAAAAAAAAAAAAAAAAACTGACAAATCTACTGCCTCTTAAAGATAGAGACAGAGTGAATATAATATAAAGTATTTGAGGAGCATGACCATGGCATGGTTTCCAAGCTTCTTCCTTCTTATGGAAAGTATCCGTTAACTAGGATTTCTACACTATAATCAAATATCTTCTCACTAAAATCCAATATTTGAAAATAGAGTTGGTCTTTGGCTTCGCATAATACTGAATTTAATTTTAATTTGCTAACAATAAGCTCTTAGTTTACTCACTATACATTAATCTTTTCATAAAGAATGTCATGTGCCTGTAATATAATTATTACCTTCCCAATGTTGTGATTAAATTTAATTTTTTTTTTTTTACATGATCACATGATTTTACTATATATGTGTTAATAATTATATATAGTGTTAATCTAAAACACTACCCTTCATAGCTATTGAGTTGTATAGTGACAATAAAAAAATTATTTTTACTTGAAAATATGTTAATAATGGTAAAATGAAAACTATTGTCATTTAATATATTTTAATGATGAGAATCTTTATACGATTGCATAATTTTTTATACTAATGTTATATTTGTTTATGGTGATTGTTTGTCAAAATATCCATTTTATCTTCAAAACTAAAAGTTCCAACTCTATCTACTTACTTCTTAAATTATTCTTGCAATAGAGCCGAATATGAATTGAACTCGAGTTGCTTGATTTTTTCCTTTTTCTTTTGACTTTTTTGTTCTATATATACATATATATATCTTTGGACTTGGACCCTTGCCCACCAAGTAATGGGCCGCAGCCCAAACTTCAAAGATCATAATCAAACAACAGCCTGAATCCAGTTTGGCCCCTAGGCCCATTAATGTTTCAAAAATATCCTCTGATCAGAACATTGAGGTGACATTGCTATATTTCAATGTGATGAATTGAATCATAAACATTATTGTTCAAATTTATTTGATGTTTATCGAGTGTTAAAAATTACAATTTTCATTAATTTGATTGTTAATCAAATCTAACTAGAATGACTTGACTGAGTCGAACCCGAATATATCAAGCATCTTGGTTTTCTAAAAATTATTTTATTGTTTTGTACCAATCTAGTCAAGATCGAACTTAAAAACACACTAGAATATGTTTTGGTTTTTAATAAATTGAACTTTAATAGAGTTTTACCTAATATTTATTCAAAATCAAGTAAGGGATATTTAACTTATTAAGAATAGTGGATAAAATATATTAACATGGATAAGGCATAAAAATGATCAAATTGATACAAATGCTCTTAGAAAATAAGCTAGTGGCAAAATAGGCCAAGAAAGGCATCATTTTTAGTTGGTTTTCTATGACTTGAGCTGTCCCAAAAAGTACAATTTGCTTTTTTTACGAGAAACGATTAATACATTTAATTCTTACATTAATACTTAAAATCAATAACATATGAAGATTAATAACCAAGGTCCACGCACAGTGGGTGAGAATTGAACCCATAAACTCATGGTTTTGAGACTTCCTGCTTATCAATTAGATTAGAGTTCATCAGTACAATCTAATTTCAATATCATAAATTTAGCATCTTATGATGTCCTATAAAGACACAACTTTGATCCATGTAAAGGGTACATCTTGAGGACAATAGATATTCCCCCCATTATAAATGAGGTCACTCGTTAGTTTTTACATTTCACCAACTTGCTCTATGACTTTTTCTATTTATTACCTCACTTTATAAGACCTGAACTGACTTGAGCATTATAAAATTATCATTGAGGACCACCTCAACTAGTTTAACGAATGTTGATTTTAGATCATGCTCTTATCTTAAGAGATCGACATCTTGATAATCCATTGGAGTATTTCACCAGACCTCATGTATTCAACTAAGATCCTGACCACTTATCATATGTGTACATAAAATTTTGTTCATTATTTTTTTATATAAAATTTTATGTCAAGTTAAAATTTTATGTCGGTTTGTCCATTTTTGTATGTGGATTTATGTCCTCTAAAAGAAAATGACAAGAGACAGCTTTAGGATCACATATTAATTAATATTTATTCAACTCATAAATTATTTGTAGTAATTATTTGGCTTTTTTCTTTCCTTTTTTCTTTTTCCTCATATCATATGCCCAATTAAAAAATGAAAATTATTCCTTTTATTCATATTTTGAATGTATAACTAGCTATAATATAAAGTCAGATTATTTAATTTCTGGACACATATGGTATAATTTTATATTTTCTATTATCAATTATTATCATAATATTTATTTTTGTAGAAAATCGATTACACAAATTAAATTCAATCCCAGACATCAACTTCATCATTTGTCCTTTTATAAGAAGGTTAGAAAATTATTGAGAATCAATTAATTCCTCCAGAGAAGGTCCATTGCATACGCATCCACATGAAGTATGCTGATCTTTTTAATTTCTTATTATTTTCTTCTTATTATTATACAAATATTATAATTTTTCTATTCTTTCTTCAAATTACACGTTATTATACATTTAAATATCAACAAACTAAAATTATCAATATATAAATAATATGCATTAATGAACTATATATTAAAAGATAAAATTCACATTTTTATGGGACTCGATCGATCTCCAAAATTTTAGAATGTCATTATGGATTGATATTATAACGAGTTTGACTTTAAACTTTGAAAATTCTAATTAGGTGAGTTGAATAATTAGTTTAAAACATTAAAAATGATAATGAGTTGAGTTAAATAATTAGTGTTTAATTAGGGTTTATGATTAATTCAACGCTGTATCATGGCTCCATGACAAATGGAATTATGTCTCAAATTTAATAATGATAAGATTTATAATAATGATTTAAAAATATTTTGGTCTGGATCTTTCTTTGATGACATACATTAGAAAATATTCCAATGATCTAGATTCTAGTGAATTCTTCTAAGAAATTAAGGTAATTAATTTATATGTGATGACAAAAAAAATTCTAAAACTATAGATTTAATAATTATTAGTTTGCTATATGTAAACTTTGATAGATAATTATTTAATGTGATCTGCTTAATTAATTGACTATTTATTGATATTTTGATGTAAAGAGGTATTTGATTGGGGACAAAACTGGAATTGGGGTATTATTTAAATATTTGTATATTATATGTACTATCTCACTACAAAATATATGTGTGTGTGTATATTTCTATATATATAGCAAAAATGACAAAAGTATGAGTGGCAATATAAAAATTGTCACTAGTTGTATATAAAAAATGACAAAAATTATATCATGTCACAAAAAAATAAAAATAAAAACAAAAAATGTGTTTATGATGTCATTATATTGTCACTATAGATGTATCATTAATTATCTATAGTGATAATTTAAAACACCCTTGTTGTAATAAGCTATATAGTGACAATATAGAAATTATTGTTACAAAAAACATATAATTAATGACAAAATAAAAGTCATTGTCACTTATTATTAGTGAAATTTTATGTTGTCACATACTTTTTTGTCACTAACATTAGATTATTTTTTTTGTTTTGGTAAAAAAACATAAAATTAATACTCTTGCAAACTAAAATGATGGTGAAAAATTAATGAGTAGATTGTGCTTTCAATATTATAGAAAGAACAAATTTTCTTTTTATTGTCATATATTTAAAATATGCATATATAAATTTTTAAATAATAGTTATACATTATTTTATTATATTTAAAAAAAATGATAATAATATTATTCTAATAGATTAATTTTTTTAAATTATAATTATAAAACGCCTTAAATGGATCCTTTGAATCCAGGCGTTAGCTCATGGATTTCTAGATTTGGAGGGTGTTGGAATATAAGCTCTTTGAAGTCGAAAGTATTTGGCATTTTCGTTTACTGATTAAAAAAGAAAAAGGGATTTTATAAGGTATTAAAATAAAATAATAAGATCTTATAAGCTCATTTGAGAAAAAAAGTAAAAAGTTCAAAATTTATTTTTAAAACCTTTCCTTTAATTCTAATCATCTTATTTTAAAAATTATCATTACTAATTTTTTATAAGCTCCAATACTTTATTTTATTTAAATACTTCAACAATTTATAAAATAAAGCCCCAACATCTTATAAGCTTTAAAATATTTTATTATCTTAATCAGTCCAGCCAAACACCCTTTAAAAGGAAAAAGAAAGAAAAGGATATTAGCAAATTAAATTTTGAATTTTATCAAATCTGCCCAATATCCCACCAAATATCAGCCGCACTGCTTGAAAAAACAACTTACATCAAAAGTTATTGACATTTGATGACTATGAAAAGTATTTTCCGACATAGGAATTTATTTCGATTCAAACATGACGAAGAAAACGTGGATGAAATTTTTTAAGAGTTAAACGTGGATGAAATTTTTTAAGAGAAAAAGAAAGAAAAAGATTTTTTTTTTTTTGTTCGGTAAAATAAAATTTCAAAGAGATTGGATAGTCAATAAAAGCATAATTACTTTAGCACAAGAAAATTGTTAGGACCTTGCATCATTAAAATGTATGATTAATAGTCTACTTATGTAGTATTGAGCAATACTTAACAATGTTTGTTTTGTTCTGTAATATTTTCTGGAATGGTATTTAGAAAATAGTGTTTATAAAATGAGGTGGAACAATATGATCATGAATGACATGATATTTAATTTGTTTATGTTATGGAATGTGATAGTTCTTTATTATATACGTCAAATCAATTAATTTTTGTCTTATTTGTGAGAGAAATTTTAAGTAAATATTTTTTTGTATGTAATTTATTTTAAAAAAAAATTATATGTAGTACATATGTAGGCAAAGGTAATGATAAATGTGGTTGCTAACATGATTTTGTAAAATAGTGATAATTTGTAAGTAATAAGGGGCATTTTGGAGATTTTTCAGGTCTTTCTCCCTGCAAAACATGGTCTATGTTTGGGTATATTTTCTGAAGGAAAAATCCTTAATACAAATCATAAACAAATGTTGCTGTTATTTCATGAGCTAATTTTTATGGTGAATAATGTGGAAAGTCCATTTTCAATCAGAATTTTGGTCAATAATTTTTATTCCAAAAGAGGTTAAATGATTCACGGCTAATATATCTGCAAATATATGAAAAAAAAACTTTATCCATTATTAATTAAGTATATGATTTGTGTGTGTGTCACATATACATCCACAAACATGTCTTTATTTTGCATTTTCTCTTTATAATCTAAAATCAAAACATCGCTTCATAAGTAATTATAGCTTGTATTTGTATTCTAAGGCGGTATCCACAAGAGATTTTACTTTTTAAAAAAAAAATTATAAAAATTAAGAGTATTTGAAAATAAAAATTAAGAGAAAAAAAAAAGATAAATTTTGCTATAATTGCTTTTAACTTTTGACTTCTGTTTTTGCGTAAACTGGAAATTATGAAAAATAGAAATAATGCTTCAAAATCGGAACATTCCAAAAATTTGAAAAGCACCTTTGTTAGATTACAGGCACAGTACACACAGTGCCTAAACTTTACTGGGCAAAACTCACGACCAAATCCATATAAGTTCACATATTAATGTTTCAAGACCAGAAATTATGATGAAGATTAACCAATAATTGAACTACAAGAAAGAATATTAGTTGTTATTTGACAAATAACATAAGAGTTATTTTATGTATAGTTGTATTGCTCAATATTCATAAAAGTATTTATATATTTTTTTTAAAACAAGATTATTGCCTCTAAAAAGACTATATATAATATATACACCGAAATTTCATTATATTAAGAAAAAAAAAAAGAAAAAACTTTAAACTTTTATCTTCGGTATACCCTAAATACACTAAGATAAAAAGTAAAGTCACATTAAAATATATGGCGCATTATTATCACGTTGTCTCTTCAAAATATTATCATAATGAATAATGCTATCTTAAGGAAAAGATTGATCTATCTTAATCATATATAATCACATTTATATATATCACTAAGATTAAGTACTAATTATCAAATAAGACATGAGATTAAATGACAATTTACGCTGATCACTTTTTGTTCGATTCTATTTAACAACAATTGCATTCAGGAATATTTGCACTTATACATAAACATAAAACATGCATGCAAATGGAGGGGTCCTTCATGAACAATAAAATAATTAGTGTCTATATACAATTTTAACTTTTTAATTAAGTCAAAAATGGATACTAGCTAAGAAGTGATTTTTTTTTTTTTTTAAAAACAACACGTTTTATTAAAGGCATTAAATATTTATATATGTTCTTCTATTATTTTTGAAAAGATTGTTCTCGAAGCATTACAAAAAACCAAAAAATTAGTAACAATATATCAAGTGGCAATATGAACACTAATTATATATATACTAAGGGGACAAAAAAAATTTATTTTGTAACATGAATACCGGTTTTGATAAACATAATAGTGACAAAAATTGTCATTGCTGACGATTAGTGACATGTATATAGCATTCTAGTAACAATGAAAATTTGGTTAAATGGTACATGCAATTTTTATTGTTACCAAATTATCACATGCGTCTCTTACTGTTGATAGTGAAAATTTAGACAACTAAATTTGGCATTATTAAACTATATTGCAATAAAATAGATATTGTTACCTAAAACATATTATTAGTAACAAAAAGTAAGCAATTGCTACTTAATACATATTGTCAGTGACAATTTTAATTAGTGTTAATTGCTTAGAGGTGAACAATACAGTGATTTTAGTTAAAGAAATATAAATTATCTATAAAGTCCAAATGAAGTTAACTGCTTGTAAGTGAAAAACACAGTGATTTTGAACAAATTAATTAAATATAGAGTCCTATAATTCGGCTAACCTACTAATTAATCTTGCCAACAAATTAGGCTTAAATGATCCAATTATTATCAAAGATTCCACATGGCACTGCAACTTCACCACTATTCTGCAGTAGTTTTTCGATACTTTTGTTCAAATACAGGAAATAAATATTCTAAAAATATTCCCAAAAAAATAATAATAAATAAAAAGGGGCAAATGCTCGATGCCACGTGTAGGCATTTGGTTGGATAAACTAGTCTATATATCAACATGCCAGTAATCTCCCATTTTCCACTCAGCCTATAAGCTCTTAGAAAGCAAAAATTAAGTTCTCCTTTTCTCTACAGACAAAATCTAAAAGCCGAGTTGCAGAGGTCAATTGAGGAAACCCCGTTAAACTTCATAAAAAGGTACGCTCTCGCTCTCCCCGTTAAACTTCATAAAAAGGTACTCTCTCTCTCTCTCTCTCTCTCTGCAACTTAATTTATATAAGCTGATCTTATATTTAATTCTGAAAGGTGAAAGCTTTTGGAGGTGGGATTTGCCAGGTATTTGAGTGAATTATTAGATCTTGACCTAAAAGTTGTTCTCCTTTGCTGCTCTAGTTTTTTCTCAACTCTTTTTCAGAGAAACATAAACAGTTATATTTAATCATACATCAATATTATTATATAAACTAAACGTAATTCAAATCTTTTAAATTACCATTCAGTAAATAAATATTACTATACAGCAAAAAAAAAAAAAAAATACCCACGAGCTATAAGTGAGATTTGAACTTATACCTCCCTCGTGAAACGAAGAAGGTGGTACCATTTCATCCAAGGGATGGTGACGTTTTTTCTTGACTCTTATCAACTTTAATGGATGAAAATACAAAATAGATTAATATAAGTTCTATAAGCTGTTATTATATATTTCAAAGTCCAATAAGCTATCTTTTTCTTGATAGCTACTGATCCATATGACCATTTCTCCACTTGCCGTGAGAAGAAACACACACACACACGCACTCACTGGGGGCGAGTGTGTGAATTCTATTTTTGTTTCAATGGATTTCATTAGTTTTATATATATTATATATATATATATATATATGTATCTGCAGATAAATACTTCTATATGTAATTAATTGAAAAAATTGTCATTTTTAGGTGAAGGTTAATGATTTCTCCTAAATCAAGAAGATTTAAATGTCTCAAAAAGTTGAGTAATAGTTGATCTTATAGAAAGTAAAAGTTGGAAGAATAATTGATGGTGTAACTATTAGAGTCTTGTTTTATCATTTAATTATTGGGACAAGACAAATTTTGGTCCCTTACTTTTATATCTCATCATATTATATCTCCAACAGCTTCAACTAATCTTGTTAGTTGTTCATGATAAAGGTCACGTGTTTTGCGCGCATAACTAATAGCTTTATGAGAGAATTTTGCTTTTAATTGCCCAACTAACCACTAAATTCATATTCTGTTTCTCATTTTTACGTCTTATCATATTGCATATTCGATTTTTCCATAAAAAATGGGGTTGCCGTTGGCCCGTTGACTAGCTAGGGATTTGATGGCAGAATGTGAAGTGACTATAATTAAAATTTTAGGGATGCAATGTAAATTCGTAGTTTCTCCAAAATTATTCGTTAGTCAATTAGATTTTAACTTAATGATCACCTACAGATTTATACCATCCGATATTCTATTGAAGAAATTTACCTGCAATTTGTTATATTCTTGTTTTATTAATGAGCGAACTATTGCTTATTATTTTCAAATATATTCTTACTCAATTCGATCCTTACTAGTACGCTTATATTTATGTCTAAAAGTATTTTTCATTATAACAAGTTCACCATTATATAATATATACACTCAAAGTTTAATAATTACTAGTATTAACCGTATATTTGATCTATGTGCATAAAATAATTAATATAAATTTTATATTAAAATTTAAAATATAATGTAAACTTGATTTACATGTATTTAGTAATTAGAATATGATCAATATATTAAAACATAAATATATACATAATTTAATATAAAAATATAAATTGGCGACTTCATGATTCTTTATTGCGTTCTGGCTGGTTATTAAGGTAAAATAACATCAAAGGACATTTTAGGTAAGATACATGAAAACATACTATTAAAATAACTAAATTTGGCCCTTATACTTTATATATAGTACAGATAGATATTAAAATCCAAATAGAATCTAAAATATTTCATTGAAAATTCTATCCTCGTCGACTTATCTCATTCTAAAATCATTCAACACGGACTTGATTCATTGAACCTAGAATATAGGTTCATATTGCAATTATTTAACCCCATTTTTCCCATAATGGGATCAGGAGACAATGTGACATAAATAGAAATAAAGCCATAATTTCATTCCATAACACATTGCCCTATGTAAAACATTCAAGGCCACCCAAAAAAGAATAATTGTTTATGGATCCTTGATTAGTTATGATAGCTATAAGAACACTAGTGTTGTTGGTGTTGTTTGGTTTCTAGCAACCCTTTTGGACTTGTTTGGGTGCACTATGGAATGTGTTTGGGGCAATTCTTTATTAGTGGGTCAATTCTGTCCTTAGCCAAACACGGCACACCGCGTACAAGGAGAAAAATCCACCTATTTTTGGTCAATTTAATGGAAGGAAAATGAAATTAAAGGTCCAAAGAATTATTGTTGGTCCCCTCTTATTTTTTTTTTGGTTGTTTTTTTCTTCGTCTTTTAGTCGAAAATGGAATAGGAAAAAGAATTATATAATCATTTTTCAATTATATATAACCAAAATCTTTTTTCTCATATATATAAATATTAATTCAATAAACAAATATTGTCTTTTGTGATTCATTACTCTATTATAATTACCTTAATACAATCTTATCTTTCCAATCACAAAATAAATGCCCCATAAGTCCATATGCCGAAGTAGAGAGTTAATTAATTTATTTTATGACCCACCTTTTAAAATTTCCCTTTTTTCGTCAAATTTGATGTTAATTCTCAAATCATAATATCTAATACTCCTTATTTAGTTATATTTGAATATTTCCTAAAAATACTAAAGTATACATCACTATATTTGTAAAAAAGAAGTCAAATTAACTTATTAACAACGTTAGGTGGGACAAAATCGTGTCCTCGGAGATAAAGATTATATTATAAGAGCACTTCCTTAACGTCCTTTTCCCATATACTTTTCTACGAAACTTCAAGCACGAATTTAAAAAGACCTAGATAAATTAATTATAATAATACGACTAGATCTATTACATATGTAATTGTAGTTGTAATTGTCTCAAAACTTGATATCTTATAATAATTCATGGATATTCTTATGGCCAAATAAGCCAACCTTCCAACCACCTTTCATGCGTACTAATTTATTAATTGATATAATCAACTTCATCACATCCCGCCAGCCCAAAACTTTTAACTATTCCTTTAATTAAAGCCACTAATTAAATAATTTGGTTAATTACCTCCATTATCCCTAATCCTCCAACTAGATCCACCCAAGTTTTGTAACAACCCACGCCTCTAAAAATATTAGAAAACAAAAATAAAACCCACATAAAAAATATTATATTGGTCAAAACCACTTTTTTGTTTTTTTTTTTTACTGTTTTTTTCCCGACAAAAACACGTTTAGCTGGTAGCAACTTATATATTGATATGATTAATACTTGCTTCAGCAATACTTTTTATAAAGGGTAACACGCTTAGATAATTAATTAATTTGGTATGTTTTTAACGAGCTGACGAAATTAATCATATTTTGAAAAATAATGGCAATATTTTCCTTTTTGATAGTTATTCTTCTCGAAAATCACTCCAATTTTATTTTTCAATTGTATTGTTCATTATAGTAAGTTCAAATAAAAATATTATCATAATTAAAAATTCTAGTATTTAAACATAAAGAAACATTTTTAATTTTCAATATTTAGAATTGGGCACACTTTCGATGTGCCTCAAATACAAATGTGTATGACATAATAAGACCAGTCATAAACTTAATTTATACATATATATATATATCAATATCACACTATCGACATTATTACTTACTAATTAACATTAATTCATTATTAATTACTCATTGCCGCAACATGTCATACACGTAATAATATTGATAACAATTGCTCAACTAAAAAAGTTTTTGCATAAATTTATCTGAAAAATTTTATAAGTTTCTACATATTATAAAGTACTTTTAACATTTATGCAACTTTAAATCTTATCTAAAACGCGAGTTTCTAAGGTATTTTAATAAAATAAAAATTATAAATTTTATAAATACATAATAACAATTTTATAATTAATTACTATTGCATCAATTGCTAATTTCAACAAATCATTCCTCATAAATGAACAGTCAACCACTCCAGCCCCACCGCCACCGGCCGCCCTCCAACCAAGAAGCCCAAATTTGTAAATTCGATAGTGAAATATAAATATGGAAGAACTTTTTAGTACTCTAAAATGGGCTAAAATTATAGCAACGACCACAGGGCGGTAGTTAAGCGTCGTCAACATCTCAAAACACACCCCCACACCCCCACCTCACCTGAATAATTGGCAGCTCATTCTTCTCCAATTTTTTCTCAATTTTTTTTTTTTTTTTAATTTTCTGCTGGAATTTCTCACTTAATTCCATTTAGAATCTGTATTTCAATATGAAGAAGCAGAATATCAGAAGCCACAATCAGCAACCTGAGGTACTTTTATCATCTCTCTTCTAGCTGAATTGCAACTGTTAGATTCTTTTTGTGTGTGTGTATGTGTATATATGTATATTTTGGCTTCTTTGGGATGACTTAAGAAGAATTGCAGAGAAAATGGGCTGAAATATTGTGTTTCGCTTGCACGTGCCTACAGCTCTCATGGCGGCGCGTGGTGGTGCGGAAGTGGTTCAATATCTCTACGAACGATTCAGATTACTCTGCCGATTCGGAATCTGCTTCGGACTCTGATTCTGACCCTGGTTTGGCACCCAGGACGTCGTCGCTTTGCTTAATTGTTCTTTTCCACCCTTTTCTTTTTCACTATTTCTTCTTTGTGGGTTTTGCAGAAATTTGTGTTTGGCCTAGAGCATCACGGTTCAAGAATCAAAAACCAGATGGAGTTCAGCTTGATGCTAATGGTAACGTGCTTTGATTAATTTTTTCTTTTTCCCCAGAATTTTCATTTTTATGTAGTCAATGGTGTTTGGTCAATGCTGTAATGCATTATTGATGAGCTTTTGGGGTCATTGGTCTGAGACAAAAACATGGGCTACTGTTTCTTAGTGGAGTGATCAAGTCTAAGAATTTACTTTTAAAGGGCCCTCTTGGCTCTTATAATTTGGTGAGTGCCATAACGTATAAGAACTTTATGTTAGGTGTAGTGATATTTACGATTTGGAGTTTCAACATTTAAGAATCTGGCTGATCATAGTTGTTGAATAAACTATTTGTTGTTACCTAACTGAAGAATCTTTTACCATTAGTGATATTTACGATTTGGAGTTTCAACATTTAAGAATCTGGTTGATCATAGTTGCTGAATGAACTGTTTGTTGTTACCTAACTGAAGAATCTTTTACCATTACATTACCATACTATCATTCCATGTTAGAGAATCTACAAAAATCATTTACTGAGGCGTACCGTGAATATATCTATGTTATAGTACTATTAACTTGACGAGTTCCATGTTAACGGTTTTCTTCTTCATGTCATGCAGTTTGTGCTCTGCTGAAACGGGGCTGTAGGGTTGGTGCTGTAATTTATTCATATCTTTTATATAATCTGAATTATAACTCATTTTCTGTGGCATTTTCATTCCCAGATGCTCTTCCCAAGTTAAGAAGACGAAAATCAGAGACATTTCGAGCTCAGTATATAAACACAAAGGAAATCAGGTAAGTTTTCCTCTGCATTTTGAAGTTCAAAATGGTTAGTATTTTAAAGGTTGAAAAACAATCATCTTTTCATTGTTTGGTTCAGTTAGAATATAGTGTGGATCTGATTTACATTATCCTGTTTTGGCTTTGCTAGAGTATGTGCTGCCACATGGAATGTTGGGGGAAAAGTTCCTCCTGATGATCTAGATCTTGATGGTTGGTTAGATGTTGATGAGCCTGCCGATATTTACGTGATTGGGTAAGTTCATTATGTGTTTCTGTAAGGCCCTCTTGTTTGAATATAACTATAAACTCTTGTTCTGGTTCTGTAGTCCTATTTTCTGTGATCATCCAATGCTTTGATGTATATTGGATTGCAATTATTTTTTACCTTGGGATGTCAATTTAATTTTTAAGGTTAATGGATTCAATACCTTTTTTTTTTTTTTTTTTGATTTACTAAAACTACATTGATATTTGCCATGTGTTATACATCTACAGCCTTCAAGAGATCATACCATTAAATGCTGGTAATATATTTGGTGCTGAAGATAATCGTCCCATTGCAATATGGGAAAACATCATACGTGAAACTCTGAACCAAGTTCCGCCGGTGACTAAGTTTAAAAGCTTCAGCGATCCTCCATCTCCATCAAAATTTAAGCCATCTGAAGACACCCTGGACATAGAAGATGAAATTGTACTTGAATCTGACAGCGACATTGAGGAGGAAATCTACCCAGTGAATGAGGAATCAAGTGGCTTTGAGGAAATCAAGGATGGGATGGTCAGAGAAGATAATATTCATTGTGCTGATGAACATGTCTCCAATGACGATGACAACTCAAAAAATTCAGTGGAAAAAGAGTTACAGAAACAATTTTCTTCTCCAAGAACGCTAGACAGATTGAATTGCTTTAGGACAGAGGATTCCGAAGAAAACGTGGTAGCTTCAAATGTCCAATATACCAACAAATTAACCAAAACGCTTAGTGGGACAGAAAGACTGGGCTTAAGTTGGCCAGAGCCACCATTACATCTTTTAGCGCAGCACGTTTACGAGAGATCTAATACTTTTAAATCTTCTAAATCTTTCAACGCTTCCAAATCTTTCAGGACACATAATTCTTTTAAAGCAAACGTGATTCCTGAAAATAGAATGCTATCAGACTTATCTTCACTTGCGGAAGTTGACCTTGAATCTCTAATAAACCGGAAGCGAAGGCCGGCATATGTTAGGATTGTAAGCAAGCAAATGGTTGGCGTCTTTATTACCGTATGGGTTAGAAGGAGTTTGCGAAGGCATATCCAAAACTTGAATGTGTCTACTGTTGGTGTTGGTGTGATGGGCTACATAGGTAACAAGGTGTGTTCTTTTTCTGGAACCTTGGTTTGCATTTTGGACAATACATTTGAGTGTTTTTATGGTAAATATTTATGCTGGAGGATAGAAGCAACAAATCTCGCATATTGTAATTTAGATAATCTAGGACTCTGACTTTTATCTTCTACTTTTTTTTTTTTTTTTTTGGGTTGCAATTTGGCATTCATGTCTTTGTAACTCATACTATAACCTTCATGCCCATTGAACATGAGTGAAGGTTTCCTTTAACATGGTTATGGTTAGATTGTTTGTTCTTCCTCTTCTTCTTGGTGTATCTAGATAGCAGTCATGTTGTTCATTTATTCAAATCGCATGTAACTCTCTCTCTCTCTCTCTCTCTCTTTCTCAGGGAGCAATATCAGTCAGCATGTCAATACATCAGACACTCTTCTGTTTCATTTGCACTCATCTAACATCAGGAGAGAAGGAGGCAGATTCAGTCAAAAGAAATGCTGATGTCCATGAGATACATAGACGAACACGTTTCAATTCAGCCGCTGGTATTGGACTTCCCAAAAGGATCTACGACCACGAGTAAGTGTTTGTATCCATTCCTCTTGTTCGTCAATTTATTTTGGTAGTATATTTTTCAGCTGTCAGTGTTAATTTATTGTGAAGAGCTGGAAAAAGCTTGTTATCTATTGCTAAAAAAGGCAAGCGCAAAAGAGAGGGAAATCATTATAATTGGAAGTCATCTGCCTTCTTTCAAAATAACCTCAACGAAAACGGGAAAATTGAATAAGTGGTCATCATAAATTATGCTCAATAACCATGTGACCAGCTACCTTATCATGACTTGCCCAGAATAGGTTCAAAACTTTTCTGCAACCCCCTTTCTTCACTGTAGCTATAAAATTCAGCTCTTTAATTTTCTTCCGAATATGTTACTTATTTCAAGGTTCCTTGGCTCCCTTTTATGTCTAAAAGCTTCTCTGTTATAAATTTTACTTGGGAACTGTAGAATACATTTCGTACCTATACCTGCTGGTGGTGGGATCTTATTAGTGTCCATTGCGTGTTTTATAGTGGGGAACTTTCTCTGGTGCTTGAACTCATATCTCCAAAAACCTTGGGGCATGGGGATGTATCCCAGCTATCCATCATGTAGCTGTGGCCCCTCAAAATCACACGGACATGTCTCATCTGGTTAAGTGACATTGCAAATCGAAAACCTTATTTGAGGTGCTTATGAGCAAGATTTTCTTCATATCGAACCATATTGATACTGACCTGCATTGCCATACGTTGTAAAATCCTGAATGTAAATTTATTATCGCATCGGATTTTAACTTTTACCTGTTCCTCATTAGTTGTTCCCCTGAAATCATAGTTTCATGAAACTCGAAAGGATCTTTATTGTCTTGCACAAAATCTCTAAGCGTCACTCCATATTATTTGACCTGTCTGCAGGAGAATAATATGGCTGGGCGACCTAAATTATCGGATCAATTTGCCTTATGAGCGGACAAGGGAACTGATTTCCAAAAAGGACTGGTCCTTGTTATTCGAGCGGGATCAGGTGATTTTGCTTTCATATTCTTTGCTCTAGTTTTTTTGGTTGAAATGCTACGTGGAAACTTGTTTCCCGAAAATACTTTCTCACTAAAAAGTTGTGCATTAACCCCACTAAATCTTTGCCACTAGTTGTTGAGGTAATGTGGAAACATACTTTTATTTGGTGTTATTTTTTTGTTGCAGCAAGCAAAGTTTGGTGCATTTGTTTTTAACTAGTTGTCTTCTTTTTTAGCTTATAAAAGAGCTTAGAAAAGGCCGTGCATTTGATGGATGGTCAGAAGGGACTCTGAACTTTTCTCCGACTTACAAATATGAAGTAAATTCTGATTCTTATTCTGGAGGCGATTCAAAGAATCCAAGAAGAACACCTGCATGGTACATTGTGCCCCCATTCACTTTCTCTTTAGCCATACGTATGGTCCAATTATGATACAGTTTCTCATTATCACCTTATAACTCCAGAAATTGTTGCATTCTCAACTTTCCCTACATTTTCCCCAGGTGTGATCGCATTCTCTCCTTCGGGACAGGAATGAAGTTGCTGAATTATAGGAGATCTGAACTAAAGCTATCCGACCATCGTCCCGTGACTGCAACTTACATGGTGGAAGTTGAAGTATTTTCACCTCGAAAGTTGCAACGAGCGCTCACTTTTACTGATGCAGAAATTCAAGATCAGAATATTGTCACAGATATGCTGTTAAGATCGGGAGAGGTGAGTAGTTTACCGCTTTGGAACTTAAGTGTTAGATAAATAAACCTTACTCAACCAAGTTAATGTGCAGATGTTTGCGGTTTTTTATAACATTGCTATTCATCTATTTCTCAAGGAGTTAGCTTACTGTTATTGCATGAGTAAAAGGCATTTTTTCCCCCTCAACATTGTCTTTCAAATATAACATAAAAAGTCTACAAAGCACTTCTTGCCACAAGGGGACTTTTCGAGCAATATATATTGTTGGAGGATAGAATATGGCTTTTATGTGCCCTACCAAAGAAAATTTTCATTCTTTCTCCCTCTTCCCGCTCGAAAAGTTGATTCTTGTGGATGCATTTTTGAATGGAAATGGGGAAAATAATGACAATGTCTTTTGATAAATCATATAAAAATCTCATACTAATTTCGCGATTGCATATTTCGTCTGAAATCCACTTGAGAGTTACATATTAGTTTGTGTATTTCGCTTTAAAATCCATTTAGGAAGCGAAGTGCTCCAATGGTTATAAGTTAATGGCATAAAGTGCTTTTAAGTCATTTACAGGATGAGGTATCAAAACAAATAAAACTAAAGGAATGAACTGCCGTTTACCCTAAGAAACATTTGAAGATGCTTAATGTGCTGCAGTTAGTTTTGTTCATCGGTTGTGCCATCTGCTGCCACATCTGTTCTACGTTTTGTCAAGTAAATCTTTCAGTTCGTCATATTTTGATGTCCATTTAGTTGTACCCATTTCCGCAACGACCATTTACGACCATGTTCAAAAGCATTGACTGACGATGCGAATTTATTTTCAGGACACGTTGTATTGGGAGCATTGAGAGTGTTGGACTTGTTGAAGAGGCTGCAAGAGGGAACATCAATGGCCACTGGAAGTTGTTACAGATCAATTCTTTTGATTCTTTATTTATTCAGGCAATCGGGGTTTAGTTTGTAAAAATGGCTTTTGATCCATGTATATAGGTTTTATTTTGTGCTCTCTGGTTTTGTCATGAGTTGATGAGGTATAGAGAATCTTGGTTTGAACTATTTGTTCATTTAGAAGCTTTGGTTTAGTATCGACTAGCGTCTGGTGTATATTGATGTGTATGCATAAAATAATTAATATATATTAAAATATAATACAAACTTGGTTTGTGTGTATCTAAATATTAGACTATGATTAATATAAATATATACCTAATTTTTTTTAATACAAAAATATAAATTGGTGAGTTATTTCTGTTATTAGGTTGTGGGTGGTTATTCTTTTTTGATAAATTGTTGTGGGTGGTTATTCAGTTTAATATTAAAGGGTGTTTTAGCCTTTTAGGCATTACACATGAAATACATTGTCAAAATAATTATTCAAGTATTTTACACTTTATATATAGATATAGAGTATGTAATATAAATGGCCATTCTTGTTCCTTCTTCTCTCTCTTTCTCTTATTGGCAGTCTCTCTTCTTTCCTTTAAAGATGCTAAATTTGAATATTTTTGGGTGAAATAAATGTTATATAGAGTCTAGATTCTAGAGATTATAAATTATAAATACCAAATAAGCTTGTAAATTAGAATGGGATTTATAATTACATCATAAATTTGAATTCGAAATGGCACTTACTAAAAATAATATAAAGTTGATCACTCACTCAATTTGATACTCAATTAGTAGCTTTTAGCAGTGTCTTTTTACATATCAAGGATTACGAGATCACCCTCTTTGGAGATAATGCCTCGCACAAAAGGCAGGCGCACTGTATTTAGTAATTTAAATGATTATATAATTAGCTAATAATATGATGTCAAGACTAATATAACATCATCCCAGGGTTTATATGAACTAAGCAACTGCAACACATTCGATACGTGTTAACTTTTTTTAAAAAAAATTAAAAACATTTATTTATTTTTAATAGTAATAAATATTTCTTATTTATTGAATATCCTTACTTAAATTTATTAACATGTAACATGATTGAAAAATAAATTTGAAAAACATAAAATTGGAAAAATTATAACTGAAAAAAAGTGAAACAATGAGACAAGTAATTAAAAAAAATATTTTGTCATTATTTTTTATATAAGATCGACAAAAACTATTACTACGAAAGAAGGTAAATATATTTGACTGTATTACTTATATGGCGGAGCAATTGTCCACGTGGAAGCACAGGAGCCACGGAGTACGGAGGACATCGGGTTGTTGGCGTACGCAAACAATGCCCATCTCCACTCCCAAATGCATGGGAAAATACAAATTCAATTTCACTTGCAAATTCGTATCTCTATTACATCGTTCGCAATGTTTCTTGTCAAGGTAAGAAAATCAAATTTCTCAACGCTCCTTTTAATTTATTTTTTCCTTTCTTTGATGTTATTTCTTTTATTTTGCTATTCTTTTGCTGCTGTAATCACAGACATGGAGATCAATAGCATTTGGGTTATATGGGTTCAAGAATTTCACCAAATCTGGATTTATGTGAGTCCCATTTGGTTAATTTTTACAGTCATTTGCTATGTTTTTATTTTTTCTTTAATGGATTCTTAATTCCAAGTATTTCCTTTGTGATCATTGCATTGCCTTTATTTTAGTTGAATTTTGATTGGTTTTGTGGACAAATTGGTAATTTACTTGTTTTATGAGTATTCATGTTGCTGAAATTGAGTTTCTTTTTCTTTCTTTCTTTTTCTTTTTCTTTTTTTTTTTAAGACAAAATCGAGCTTTTTAATGCCTCTGTAATCACCTTTGCATGTTGGTAACTAAATATATATGATTAAATCTGCTATGACTGTAAATGATAAATATGCTATAATTCATGTTTGTTTGAAGTTTTATTGAGCTTTAAAAGTTGTTCTTGATATCTTAACCAAGTCGAACACCGGTAGCTTGGTCTCTTTACAAATATTTTATTGTATTTTAATTAAGTGAGTCGAGCTCCAGGCAAGCTTTAAATCTTATCATACGAAAATATGTACTCAAATCTTCTTTTAATTGTATATGTGTTTGATGAACATAGTCCAAACAAGCTTTCAGCAATCAATCTCAAGTCAGATGTCAAGTAGTTGCTTTATTTTTCAGCGCTAATTGTAGATTAGGAGTGTAGTCGTTTGGCTTCATTTAATTTGTCATTGTATCATATATATTTGATTGTGCTATGCAAAAAACCACATTATGACTAAAAAGGTTTGTTCGAGTTTCGTCTGTGTTTGGAAGGGTCATTGATCCTGCGCTTTGATTGTCTAGTTTTTTAAATCAATTTTCAATTTTAGGGAGCACTCAAAAAATTTCAAATCAGAAGATATGCAAGCACAGATTGAAGGAAAGAACTGCATTGTCACGGGAGCAAATTCAGGCATTGGTTACGCAACGGCTAAGGGCCTTGCATCACGGTTCACATTTCTTATTAAGACTTTTCCGACATCTTTCATTGGTTTTGCAAATCGATAAAATCGTCCTAAAGTCATATTTCATAAATTGGTTTTATGTTTCTGCAGAGGAGCAACTGTATATATGGTATGTCGGAATATGGAGAGGGGCGAAGCTGCTCGTTCAGACATTCAGTCAGAAACAGGCAATAAAAATGTTTACTTGGAGGTCATTGGTTTGTTTCTTTTGTCTTAATTCGATAAATGAACCTGTTATTTTGCTGTCTTGAGTTTGAAATGAATGATCGCTTATTTTTCTTCTTTACTGGCAGGTCTGTGATGTTTCTTCCATTGCCGACGTCAAATCCTTTGCCTCTCGATTTTCTTCAAAAAACATGCCGGTTCATGTACTGGTAAGTGGTAATTTCATTTTTTCCTGACTTTTTTATCCATCAAATTTAGACAGATGATCCATTTTTGAAGTTCTATGTAAACTATAGCAAAGAAAATGGAGAAGAATACATAGTCCACATTCGACGTTCTTCTACAATCATCCAATCTTTTACTTGATAAATTTTGAAGTGTCGATTATAAATAACATGAATGCATCTTATATAGACACACTTTGTTGTTTTTTAAGGTAAACAATGCTGGTCTGATCGAGAATAATCGAGTCATTACCTCAGAAGGGTATGCACTCGTTTGCTTCGACTGTGTACAATGGTTCCTCTTTTCTCATTTATAAACTGATTCAGTGTCGTCGTGTTTAGATATGAGATGAACTTTGCCGTAAATGTTCTAGGCACTTACACCATGACGGAGCTTATGTTGCCATTGTTGGAGAAGGCTGCTCCCGATGCCCGTGTTATTACAGTTTCGTCCGGTGGAATGTATACAGCTCCTTTAACAGAAGATCTACAAGTAAGGTTTTGTGTAATTCCTAACAGGCTTTTTATTATTATTATTAACAGAATAATTTTTTGTTTGCAATAACTGAATTTATTATCTTCACAGTTCAGCGGTAACAATTTCAATGGGGTGGAGCAGTATGCCCGAAACAAACGAGTGCAGGTACATATGGTTTTGGATGCCTAAGGCATGTTTGTAATGAGATTCTTTTGCTTTTTTACTATTTGAAACTAGGGAATCATTTGTTTATCTACCTTTTCAATTAAAAATACCACTTATTTTCACTTTTAGTTCTTGTTTCATCTACTTTGCTATCTTTACATTTGACATAAATACTCATTATCACTTCGAAACAGTCAAAATATACGAAACATGCTAATTTATGCATAAAAAACTATGAGCTGAAATTGTTTTCATCCCTGCACTATCCTTCCTATCTTACTCAATTCGACACAAAAAGAAGTGTTCTTTTTTTATTTTTCCCTGCTTTCTTTAATTCCATTAGCGTTTCCCATGTAAATCCATCTACCTGTTCATGGTATATAAGCCAAAAATGTCCTCTCAGGTGGCGTTGACAGAGAAATGGGCTGATACGTACAAGGATAAAGGCATCGGTTTCTACTCAATGCACCCTGGGTGGGCAGAGACACCTGGAGTTACCAAGAGTTTGCCTAGTTTTTCAAAATCGTAAGACGCTTCTCATATTTAGGCTGTTTGTGAATTTGTAACGTTCCTTTGTCACATAAAGCGATGAACTCCCAAGTCTTATGTCTTCTGATCAAAATGGTATCATACCCGACTGATGTTATTGCAGGTTATCAGGAAAACTTAGAACGAGTGAGGAAGGTGCTGACACAGTGATCTGGCTGGCTTTACAACCGAAAGAGAAGCTCGTATCTGGAGGGTTTTATTTTGATCGAGCCGAAGCACCCAAACACTTGCCCTTTGCAGCTACAAAGGGCTCTCATGCTGCTGTAGACTCCATTGCTACTAGCCTCCATACTTTGTTCCGTCTGTAGTCGTATTATTCTTGATTACGCATTATTTTGTAGACAATGATTGGAGCCGAGACGAATGAGTTGCTGCGGTTAGTTGCTACGGACATGCATCAACGCTTGATCTTCTCTATAGTGATATCATTCTTGATCATGACTTGTCTTGTATACGATGATCAGAATAATGAGGATGAGTTGCTAAAGATGGTGACTGTAAACTTGGTTCGGTCTATGGTCATAATCATTGTTAGTTATGAGAGTGCCCTGTATACAATGGTTACAGTATTATACATATGCGTTAACACGTATCGTAATAATCATTCTTGATTACGAGTTGCCTTGCATACAATGATCCGAGTAGCGAGGAATGAGTGGCTGAAGCTCATTGATCCGGTTTATAGTCATACTTCTATACAATGGTTGAAGCAAAGAGCATCAGGGGAATGAGTCGCTGAAGGTAGTTGTTAACACACATACGATAACGCTTTATCTTGTCTGTAGTGATAAACATTCTGAATTACGATTTATGACTTGTCTCTTATAAAATGATCGGAGTAACAAAGAATGAGTCGTTGAAACTGGTTGCTATAGACTTGGTCCGTTCTATGGTCATAATCATTATTGGTTACGAGTTGTCCTATATACAATTGGTTGGTGAAACAGAGAGGAATAAGTTGCTGAAGCTACTTGCTTTATGGTTTTTGTCCTATCTATAATCATAAACATAATTTTTTATAGTATACAATTTTTTTTTTTTTAATTATAAAATTTATTACTTTATATTCTTGCATCATAAATATCCTGTGTTTTTTAGAGTTATTTTGACTTTAACAATAATTCGATATCACTGATCATAGTATTACGAGAACAATAATATAAATTATAACAAAATATTTGCCTTCTCAATTTTTATCAAAATTTGCGAGAATGAATACAAGCAAATCAAGTGATTTAAAGGCTCGTATCGGTATTTATAAAAATTATAATTAATTGATTAACGTATAATTTTTAACTGTATTTAACCACACTATTTAAAAAATAATAATAATAAAAAGATATTTTGAATGTCATTTTGCTCACTAAACGACGCCGTGTTTACACAATGTAATTGGGCTCCCGCGGAGACACGTGTATACTAGAAGTTTGGTTTAAACTTCCTTATATAACCAACTGTACGACGGACTGCGGAGTTCGTTAATCTTACTTCCTCATATTTTCCCTTTCAAACTCCGTTTTCTCTCAGTAGAATTTTGCTCTGCAATGAGCTCAATTGATCTGTTGCCGCTGCAGTTATGGAGTTGGAGACATTCGCAATGGCTCTCTGTTTGATTTTCCTCTTTTTTTCGTTTTTGATTTTTGGTTTAGTGTATTTTTCCGCGATGTTTCCTCGCGATGACTTCTGATTTTTCTTCACTGCTGGTGTTCGCGTGCAGAAATGCGAAAAGGGGTGGGGAGTGAGTGCATTTTTTCCTTCACACGAAGAGGAATTTCTTGCAAAGCTGCTTTCATGTAAAACGTTTTTTCTCTGCTTTTTAATATTTTACGTCAAATTTTGTGGTATTTGTGCTTCGGTGAAAGCAGACGGTGTAATTAAGTTGGAGAAGTGTTCTTTTATCCTCCTAATTCAGATCATCTTGGTGCCTGTGATGAAGACTAGATTACCTTTGTAAGGTATACACTTTTCATGTTCTTTGAAGCAGATTTACTATGAAAAAAATAATACCAACTATTTCAACAAAATTCGGCGCGACCGAATGAATTGTGTTCAGGTGGCATTGACTGAGAAATGGGCAGATATATACAAGGATAAAGGTATTGGCTTCTACTCGATGCACCCTGGCTGGGCAGATACCCCTTTCTTCGTTCATATGCTGTCATGGTAAGATGGTCTGTACCATGTTTCCTTGGTCATCTCAATTATGAGTCTTGCAGAACGTGATGATTACCTCTTAACACCCCTTGAAGCCTGATCTAATTACACAAATATTTCTATGGTTGTGAGCTAACGAAGAACTTAACAGAGTTTGTGTAATCATACAATTACAAGTAAACCCTGTATTCATCAATAGTCATGTATTGTTACACATGTTACATTAAATTTTCTGTCTCAACTGAAGATGTGTGAGTGTAATTTACCAAACCATCTGGGGGTGTTGAGGTAATTATTCCTATAGAAAAATAACATCCGGTGAACTAGGTGTTTGCAGGTTAGAAGTAGAACTAAGAACCCAGTGAGGAAGGTGCTGATACAGCAATCTGGTTGGCTTTAGAAGCAAAAGAGAAACTCAAATCAGGAGGTTTCTATTTTGATAGGGCTGAGGCACCCAAGCACTTGCCATTTACATCTAAAGAGGACCCCAACATTGACATGGATTTGATTATGCTTAAGCTACGTAATTGGTCTGGTCTGGGATCATGATTTCATCTTGATTCTCATTGGTACTATTAGTTCCTCGATAATAGGAAGCTGCATTAGCATATTCTAGTTTGGATCCTCTAATTCATCGTGCATTTCACATTATCTAATAGGTCCAGCGTTAATGATTAGCAAATCCCTCTTTTAAGAGATCTTTACCTAATTCTTCAATAAAAATTTTTATGGCATATCATAGTTGCGCCACCAAAATCCTATTAAGAGAAGTATTTTGCCGTCCAAACCATGAATATTTTTACATACTATTTATTAAACTTTTGTTTTGGGTTACACTTTGCCGGTTAATCTAAACAAATCTTGTACCTCTTGAACATAGAATATTCTAAAATGATTTTTCAGCGTGCTGCGCATGTGACTAATTTGAAAGATTTTTTCCTGCATTCACACGTAATTTTTGGATGTTTTTCTCAATTAAGTTGTGAAAAATGGAAAATAATAATAATAATAATAATGGACAAGAAAAATATTAAAAAATGACAAAGAAATCCAAAGCTATGTGTGAGTAAAAAATATGAGGATGTCTGTTGATCATTTATTCGGCTTTTAATACGTGAAAAAATATTAAAAAAATGATAATTATATCCAGAATTATGTGCGAGCAAACAAAAATACTCTTAGTTATCCGCAAGGCACATTGAAGAATCACAACAGTTTATTGTACATGTTCACTAATTAAAAATAATAAAAACATACGTAAAGTCTAGATGACAAAGCATGACAAGAAAAAAGTTCAGTAGGCAATATATAAAAATGTCATGATTCAAACGGAAGACCATATTTTTCTCAATCTTATTATCCATTGCCTTAGCACAAAATCATTACTTGATATTTATCGTACGGAGCCAAATTTGACTCGAATTTTGAATACTCCTCAAAATCATATCCCATTTTTTCATTTCACTCGAACGCATCTTGCACATATAATGATGACTCAAACATATTACTAAACAAAGGTACAAATTTTCTGATCACACTACACTATATATCAAAAACTATCCTCCTTTCTTTGCTCTACGAATCCGTTGACACCATTACAAGAGCATTCTTTTTTCACACTTAAGACTTCAGGCTTTCTCAACCAGTACTGCTCAAACCTCTGCTTTGCATATGCCATGTAGTCAAAGTCGATGTGGTTCACATATGCCTGCGGATTAGGATATGTTTCTTACGTTAGATGCTGCAGACGAACTACATGTGAAGAATACGTGCAAATAAATAGAAGTTGATAGAAGGTTTGTTACCGAGATTATCCCCCACAGTCCCCAGAAGATGTGGTTTGCAAGAGTGTACTTCTCTATGTCATCCACAAACTGATCTATAGTAGTGCCATTTGGTTCTTGGCCTGCATAGATTAATGAAATTCAAATCTTGTTTTTGTGAGTGTGACTTTCTTGGGTCATTTTCAGTTGTTTATAGAAAAGAAGCTAAATGTCCAAGAATTGGATAAGGATGAGGCCCTTTGAAGGGCAACAAAGGCCAAAAAGGGAAAAATAAAAAGAAAAAGGAAAAAGAATAGATAAGAAAGTTGATTTTCTACTTTTACTTGTCCTAATGAAACAAGAAACTCTTTTTTATTTTTGTTTTATTCTGATGAATAAAAGAAGCAGGGGAAGAGGTGACCAATGTAGCACCGTTCCTTGGATGTGACCATATCGGTGTCCCACCATCAAGGGACGTCTAGTTTGAGCCCTACTTACTATCCAAAGGGCAAGCCTGTCACTCACTATAGTCTCATCAAAGTGCCAATTAGACTGAAGTCCTAGACCATAAAAAAACTTGACTCGGACAAGAAACTTAAGATCTGGAAGAAAGAAATTTTAACCATCCTTAGGTTTGAAATTTCCATTTCTTCATGCAATTACTAACATGGTACTCATATTATTACTGCGCTTCCTATATAAAAAACAGTTACTATGGTACGTTGAAACTATGATCAATTGTCTCATAAGGAAATAGCAGAAAAAGCATCAGGTGCATCATGGCATCACAAAAAGCTAGTGAATATAGAGTCACCAACCTGCAGAAGTGAGGTATTCCTGTATAAATCTTTGCCTCTCCTCTAGACCTGTTGCCAAGTCGAACACAAGATGTAAGCAAACATTTCTGCATACAGATGGATATCGTCTTATATTGGATAGAACATGAACATTGCAACAAAAGAACGCGGAAAATCAAAACTTTAACAATTGCTAACTAACCAGGATATTTGTTGTAGTCCAATATGTGAGGTGTATCTGTATGATAATTTGCAGCCATCTCGCAGAAGTGATTTGCAAGATCATAGGCAACAGGGTTGTAACTTGCGTATTCATAGTCCTGTATTTAATCCTTTGTAAGCCAAATAACAATGTAATCAATTAAAATATCCATCTCATATGGATAGGAATACGTACAATTATAGTGATGGATCTTTTCTCGTCATCAATCATTATGTTACCGTATTGCAGGTCATTGTGACAGAAACCAATCTCTTGGTGATGCCCTGATATTGCCTTCTCTAATAAGCTGATCTCGTTTTCTAAACTATCCAAGCGATATTCCTTTATATGATCAGGAGTACACAAACTTTGGGCCTCCCTAAGCCAGTTTCTGCAGAAAGCATATAATGAAGTCAGAAACAAATTCAATCTTCAGAAACTAATTTGTTATTGTTTTAGCTCCATATTAGTATTTGGTACCTCATTCTGTTCCATAGAACGACGTCCTTTGGACCAGGCATATCGAGATTATGAAACTCTCTCATTTTTGCTGCTATGAGGGAAGATATTTCTGGATCACGAAGATCAGAAGCCGATAGAGTCTGCAAATCGGACAGCAGAAGAAACTAAATGAGTACGTATATTTCATAGTTTTCAAGAATACACGACAAAAGTAGAAGCCAAACGATTATAGTTCCTAAACTATTAGCCAAACGATTCCAGATCGTAGCTAAATCTTATTGTATTAACAAAAAGAACATATTGACAAACATTTTTGGTCTATTCTAGCCTTTTGACAACATGATGAATCTAAAACCACGTGTTCCTAGTTAGTGAAAAATTTGTTTTCCCAACTCAAGTTTGAAGGGCTCTACTGCAAAAGATGAACTTTGACATTGAGCAAATGAACAAGAAAGACAAAATTAGTCCATTAAAAATGATTTTAACATACTCTTGCATGAATGAACTCCTCAACTCTTCCTTCTCTGAAGTGACCAAGAAGCTTTGGCCCGTAACCGTGAATCGACAAACACTCAAAAGTCCGGATTTCCTCATCCCGGTTGAAGAAAAGATCGACCCCTTCGCCATAAATCCGAAGCAAAACTGTTCTTGGATTGTTTTCCATCATCGTCGGCCAGCTAATTTGGTATACTTCATTAGTCATGGCTCCACTCAGGTGAACTACTTTCAAATCTCTAAAATGAATCACATCTCCCCAGTTTGAAGCAAGAGATAGTAATAGTTTCATCAGTTCCTCAGGCAGAGTACCTTCAACAAATCCATTCGTTTTCACCGCCATCGAAAAATCAACACTTTTTTCTTAAAATCTTAACAAGAAAAAGACACAATTCTAGTTAGTTCTCCATTTTACTACCAAATTAACTCCATAAATGAACATCAAAACCAACCATTATTACCAAAACGCCAAGACAAAGGTCAACAATCAAAGAATCCCTCAAAAAATATCAGCATATGCAATCTAAAGCCAGCCCAGAAACCATAACAAAACTTTTTTCCAAACAAAACCGCATCAACTAATTCAAGACAATAAAACATTACTATTACAAAAGACCGAGGAAGAAAAAAAGAGACCACAAAATGGGGGGGAAAAAAACAGCATGTGAAATCCACAGCCACCCCATAAACCAAACCGAAAATATAACAAAAATCCTAGATGTAATCATTGATCAAACATTTAAATAAATTAAAAACAAAAAAACAAAAAAAAACAAAAGGCAATCAACTCACCAGGAAAAGAACGTAAGAATCAAAGCCTTTCCGGCGCTAAAAGTTAAAAAATCTTCAACAGGGACTTATCGAATGGAGCTGAAACCTTGCAAATAATCTCTGTATTTATATACAGAAAAATGAAGAAAAAAAAAAGCTGGAAAAATAGTATTATTCTATTGAAAAAATCAAATAGACAAAGAATCTGCTGTTCGTTTTGCAACCAAATATATATATATATATATTTGTAGCTATAAATATTGTCAACATAACTGAAATTTTAAATAATAGCATCTCAGGGGATACGATATACACACGCTTTGAAACGCGTTAGCGCACTCTACAGCCAATAGGATGTCGACACGTGTGCAGAGATGCAATTGCCGGGAAATTTGGAGCACTCACAAGTAAACGACCAAAAACTACCGCTGGTACAGAAATCAATTTAAAGTCATCCAGCCGTTGGATGTCTGAAACGTGTCCATTTATTTTTGGATGAAGTTATTGAATTAATCCAAATCCAAAAAGATAATCCAAAATTAATTATCATGAGTAATTTTGTTTGAAAATATGAAAGAGCTGAGTAATACAAATGAAACTTTTATTATGTGTGATTTTATATAATTTATTATATTTGAATGCTATAAATTCTAGATTATGTAATTTATTATCATTTATTATATCCTTGAGTGCTATATTTCAAGTATGTTGACTTTTGGGAGTCTGGTCGGTTGAAACCATAAGAATTAGTCAAATATAATAAAAATTTGGTTCACATATCAAAATCATAAACCATCCACATCTTTTATATTTTCTTATAGGCTATTGCAAGTTTGTTATATATGATTTATTATGTGCAAGTTTTCCCAAACATGAAATTTGTTGAAGTTAGGCTGGATTTCCTATGTTGGAAATTTGATTTCACTTAATTTTTATTTTATGGTTGAAGTTTCTATATTTATATAACTGCCTTAAAGAAAAGTGTGGCAACCACATCAATATATAATTCTATATCTGATTCATTTTGTCAGCAAATTAATTATTAGAACAAACAAATATTTCCATCAGTGTTGAAAGACATATGGTTTACAACTAAGTTGGACAAACCATAGTCACGAAAAATGTTAAATTTTGAATGATACAAAAAATAAAAGTCGAACTGTAAACCTAATTGTCTTTTTATTAAGTAGGCGCCTACTAGTATAATTATATTCTGCATAAATATGTCAATGATATGACACAGATTAAAAAAAAAAAAAAAGCTCTTAGTGACCCATTAAATAATAAAAAAGACACCTATCTTTTCCTTTTTCATTTTTTTCTTTTTATATTTAAATAATAAATGATTATAAGATGGAAGTTCCATCATCCATGCTTTTAGTATGTATGGTATGGGTTGATCTTAACATAAAGAATCCTTGAAAATAAATGTTCTTTCTTTGACTAGAAAAGGGGTTAAGATTCCAAAATAGGTTACTGGTGCACTCTTCGTGATTATTACTCAATCACTCTCAATGGACTAAGAAAATTTTGCGCCAATTTTAGTAATTATTTATGTTAGGGTCCCACCAATGGGCCATGAAAAATTGCATCAATTGTCATCTGCAATGGCTTTTGATGATTAAATAAATATTGGCCGCAATAGATATTTTTAAATAATCAATTTAAAAATTTCCAATAATTGTTAAAATGAAATGATAAGTCCAGAAAAGTATCAGTAACGTGGGACAATATATATGGTTTTACTTTTTTATATTTTTTTATTTTTTGATAAGTGATAGTCTCTTTGGCTTCATCTAGTGGCATATAATGGCCCCATAGCATTGATTGCAAAATTGTATGATTGAGAATTATTTTAAGGATGAGCAATAATTTGCCCTCAATTAGATTATATGGTGGTATCACTTTGTCTTCGCAAACTATGAAAATATGGAACTTAATATTTTTTGTAATTATGAAAATGTAATTTACTTTCATTTGGCTTTGTTTTCTAAAGTAATAGGAAATGTTGAAAATTGAGATTTTTGTTTGAATTTAGTAATATAAAAAAGCAACTATGCCTGACAACTATAAAATGACATAGTCAAACTTTATACTTTATTTTATTTTTTAAAAATTGAATTGGTAAGAGAACTGATGATCTTGCTGATTAAGTTTGGATTGAACCAATTTAACCATTGGTTTAAGTGATATGATGCTATAAGTATATTCAATGTGAGTATTACAATATATTACTGCAAATAATACAAAATTTTCAAAATAATAAAAATAAAAAACTTAAAACATGTAGTAGTACAGTAATTTGCATGAGCTATATTTCATCAAGATATTCAAAATGTAAATTAAAATAATTAAATTTAAGTGAAAAATTAAAAAAAAAAAAAAAACTATTAGAAGACCAATTCAACCAAAAACCCATTTTCCTAATTTCTCACTAGATTTCGCCAATTTTCATAACAACTAGTTTTTTTGGACTAACATATCCGTAGAGCCCATCGTCTTCTGGTGGAACTGGCCAATTTTTAAAACGTGTCATTTCTCAAGTTTCTCGATTTAGGAATATGATGATACCAATTTGATTATATATTGAAAGAGTTTTGAGATGATTATTATAAATTGTTTTCCTTCTAATTTGAGATTTTTTTTAAGGATAAAAACCTATTGTAATTGCCATCAAAACAATATTTAAATACGTTCTGGGATTATTTATTTATTTATTATTTTTTTAACGTTGGAACAAAAATTTTAAATACAATTTCAAAGTGTTCCATTATGGTGTCTCTGTCAAGTGTCAAATCAATCGTGATCTGATATTTGTTATGTGCTCATATCAAAGCCAACGCAATAATTTCAATATTCAGCTTGCTTTTTCTTTTTGGAAAGAAAAGGATGGAATAAGTTTTTTTTCATTATGAAAAAGTAATAAATCTTATTTCTTACCAAGTAAAATTTACAGCATTCATAGTATCTCTTAACTATCATAATATCCACAATTTGATGTTATGTATAATATCATATCATAGCTATAAAATTTTGATAATTTGTGTAAATTGTATAATCCAATTTCAAGCAATATATTATAGTTTTTGGTTGGATTAATTATAACACCATAATTATGAAAATCCAAAATTAATGCTTCATTAAAAATAATGGAAACGCATTTTAATCATGAAAATCGCCAGCCCAACAAAATCATTATAAAAACAAGGCATCTCAAGGTTTTCTACATACAAAACTTTCTTGTGGTGGAAATATGAGGAAATTCTTGATACTATTTTTGTTCATGATTTTGTTTTCCCTTCAATGTTCAGGTACAAACATGTTCTTTACTATGTCGTGTTCAAAGTTACATCCAATTTGAGTTTGGAATTAATTTTTTGAATGTTGTCACATATGCGGTAAATCTAAGAATAGATAAATATTCAAATGAGTCACGAATTAATTATTTAGATTTAGATTGTCTATATATGAAATTCGGGTGAGTTGAAATCAAACGTTATTATCACTGAAGATTGCATAATAAGTACTTGCGATTTTAAGTCAGTAATCTATTAGATTTGAGGGAACATAAGAGAATGTTGAGTAGTTAAATTTTTAATATCTAATTATATTTGACCCATGTGTTTTTACATGATTTGTTATATATTAAAACCAAATACATCAAACATTTTTCATGTGAACAGGCAAGATCTACTCCAAATAGGGTCAGTGGTTGGGTTGATTTGACCCACTTGCATATGTTCACATATTATCACAATTTAAATTGGATATTTTGATCATTTTATTACTACCGACATCGATACTAATAAAGTATTTTATTACATGGTATTCGAAAAAAAACATTTTATTACTCTAGAAATTGAAAGGGTATGCTGTACTTTAGGTATGACTATCCAAATGTTATCTTAAATCAGAAATGATCTTCAATCCCCATATTCAACTCAATTGGCAACTAGGTGTACCTACCACTCATTATTTTTGACTTTCTTAACATCATTTCATAATTCAATATTATTTCTACTATTTTGATTATTTTAATTTATGAATGTATGTGGTGCAGAAGGGAAAAGAAGAATTCTTCGTAATTGTAAGAACTTGATAAGTGTTCCAAGTTGCAGTCAAGGAGAAAGAGGGCCTTTGTTCTGCATGGATTTGTGCATCAAAATTTATCAAAGTGAACTAGTTTTAGGAGAATGTCGCATTCACAATGGCAATCCTTTTTGCCTTTGTGAATATTTTTGCCCTATTCTCCCTTCTACTAATACTCCTCCAAATGTCGAAACTCTTGGCTAAAATTTGGAGATGGTTTTTTATGGGGATTTTGGATTTTTGTTAATTTGACACATTGAATAAATTTTATAAATTTGGTTTGATTTGTTTCTTGTGCCAGTTTGTAATGTTTATCATTCCAATTTCGACATTGGTCATGATAAAGTTGTACAAAAACTACTCATAGATCGGTATATTTTACTAGAGAGAACTATAAAGTCAACTTTAAATAATAGGATGATAAGAGAATACTGTAACAAAAAGTTGTATATTCGGAACCCTTTCTTCATCGGTTGAGCTGGTGTTTATAGAGAGTGCATTGATGGCCCAATAACCAAGTATCCACTTGGGCTTCTAGGATCCTGCCACGCATCCGTGATGGAAGGCTCAGATTAATCGGGTCATTATAGGTTGTGCGAAATGAACCCGACCTGACAGAAATGAAAGGTGCGGATCCCAGGGGCATGAGGGTAATTTCACTTTCCAAGCTGAGGGAGTGGTGGGCTTGGCCCTGGCCCACTTACTTCCCATGGTAATGCCCTATAATTGGACTAGTTCTTCCTATGAATACCCCTAAAGGCCCGCATCAGGTCAACTTCTTATAGTTTGATTTTTTCTGATAACAAAATCTTGATGAGATCCATGAGAGTTATATCATATACTTTCAAGCAAAAAATAAATAAGCATACTATCACATGAAGAATTTTATAATAAAATTTTATTATTTATTTATATAATATATAAAAATTTGAGGGTCAAAATTAGTTATTTTGATGGTATATTTTCATGCATTATGCTTAAAATACTTCTTAATAATCACCTACAACACAATGAAAAGTCATAACTCACTTATTTGTTTATTTATATTAAATTATGAGTATATTTATATTAAATATATTAATCATATTCTAATTTTTAATTATACACAAATCAAATTTGCATTATATCTTAATATATATAAATGTGAAATATACGTTAACTATTTTATTCACACATTCCGAATGTGCAAGAAATGTTAGTACTGATAAATATTTTTTTCAGTTGTCTCACTTTATTAGGAATTATAATAAAATAGGGAATACGTGCACAACCTTGATAGGCAAATATTTTAAATAATTTGTGATACAACAAAATATAAAATAAATATATATTTTTTGAGAGAACATAAAATAAATATACAAAAGTTTATGCAAAACGTTCAAGGATTTCATGAAAACATTTTCCTTATGAGACGGAAAAGAAAATTGAAAAAAAGGCAAAATTTTTTGGTATCTTCTTACTCATAGAGAAGGTTTACTTCAGCTTCTCTCTTCGCGGATCTTATATGTAACAATTTGTTTATTATATCAATAATTTTTTTTATATAATTGACACTACCAATTCGAATTTGGTACTTGACTCCTTCATACCTTCATAGAGCCGCATTCTATTTAACCCTTTATCATTAGCATTTTAATGCAACTGAAGAAATGTCGAAAAATGGGAAGACTGAGTCACCTGGTAATAGTTGGATTTAATTTGATTTTTGTGAGGTATATTTGAGTTAATTATTTAACTTTTGAAAAGCCCACGAAAGATTTGCCCCATTTTTTGGGTGAGCTGAGGGAAATATTGAAACCCAATCGACTGGTTTGATAATGTATTGTTATTCCAATGTAATCGTTGTAAATTTGATCTTGTTGAAGGTGGGTTTTGATTTTAGTTTCTTCGGTATTGAACTGTATTATGTAGAAATTTCTGGACCCCTTTTGGCTAAAATGTTTATAAAGCTTGCTTTATTAGATTGCTAAAGGTTTGGGGACTCATAATTTGTTAAGGAAAGTATAAATGGTGAGGATGTTGATGCTGAATGGATAAATTGTTGTCATCTCTGTTCTAGCTTTTGTTGTGATATACTGTGAATATGTTTTGGTTTTGAATATGTTTGATTTAAGGTTGTTTGTGTGTTTGATAAAAGAAACTAAGTTTGGTTTAACTGATCCTTGCAGAAAATTCATTGCAATTCACGATATCCAGTTCTGGAGACAAAGAATATATGAGTCTACTAGCAGGCAGCAAACAACAGAAGTCATTTGATTTTCTTCACGTGCTATATGGTATCCCATAATTTTACTTTTGTAATCCGATTTTTGTTATAACTGCTGAACTTTTATACATCTTTCAAACGTGAGTAGATTAATTTTATCTTTATTTCATGTTCAAAGGAGGTGCAATGTGCTTTCCTCGCGATGTTTTTTGATCCTTTTATGTTTAATTTTTATTTGGGAGAATTTCATCTGAAGTATTTTTTCAAGTAAAAATTCCAATTGGGGTTGTGCAGAGGGTGCTGTGGCAGGAGCTGCTGCTGGTGCAGTGGTAGAAACTGTTTTGTATCCAATTGATACCATAAAAACTCGACTGCAAGCAGGTTATCTCATTTGGAATCTGTGTGTGTGTGTTTGTGTGTCGGTGTGTGTGCTGGGAATCTTCATTGTCTGGATCTTGAGTGTAACGTTTCCCATTCTTGTGATTCATTAGTTAAATCCATAAAAGATACTAGTTGAACTTAATCTACCATTTGCAGAGCCTATTTCGGTTTATACTGTCCACACTTGTAATATTTTGGTGTTAGATTGCTTATTGGAACTCTTTCGTGGTTCCCATTTAGGCAGTTCGTGGTGGGGGTGAAATTATTTTAAAGGGCCTCTACTCTGGATTGGCTGGAAATCTTGCTGGCGTTATACCGTAAGTTGTGAATCTCGAATATTCTTTCCCGGACTCCTCTAATCAAGTTTAAATTTATGATCTATAACCTTGAATATAACATACATGAACCATGATTGTTTACAGGGCATCAGCACTATTCATTGGCGTATACGAACCTACAAAACAGAAATTGCTGAAGATTTTTCCTGAAAACTTATCTGCCATAGCACACCTGGTAACACTAGCTAATCAGAATGAGTTATGGTTAATCATCTCAAAATTTCTCTTGTTTTTACATCTGTATAATCTGTCTCCACAGATGAAAAACTTCTTGATTATTTTCTCATACCTATCCTTTGCTGCAATTCTTTATTTTACACCAGGGACAAAACAGACAGAAAGCTTTCTAGCTTAGAAGCACAGTGTAGATGTCTCATTTGCTTATCTTGAAATATTTTATACTTTATTTAGGCTGCAGGGGCTCTCGGAGGAGCTGCTTCTTCTATCGTTCGAGTTCCTACTGAGGCAAGTTTATTTCGTTTTGTTACATACACTTATATGTATATATATGTGCATGTATATATATATATATGAATAATATATACAACATTGTGATGTATACCACATGTGTATATGTTTATATATGTATTCCTATAGCTTATTATGTAAATCTTCACCAGGTGATTAAGCAAAGGATTCAGATGGGTCAATTTGTTTCAGCACCCGAAGCTGTTCGCCTTGTAGTTGCCAAGGAGGGTTTAAGAGGTCTCTATGCGGTATGCTGTATGATATTTATTTAAAGATTAAACGAGAAGTTGATTTCTTTTAAAATGCATTAGCATTTAGTTTTATATCCTTGGACTGCATTTGAAGTTCAAATTGTTAATAGGGTTGATTACCAAAAAACATCTAAAGTTTGGAATGTCTTAAAAAAGCTCTATTTCATAAAATTACTAATACGCCCTTGAAGTTTCCCTTCGTCTTATGGATTTCACCAGCAGTTGGTCACTGTGTAGAAACTTTAACAGGCTTGCCTTAGTCGAGATGGGGTATTTGTAATTGCGAAGATAGGCGGGGTTTCCTTTAAATGAACCAAACCTCAATTGGGTTTTATTGGTTATTCAACCTTACAATAACTGCTTGATTTGTTCTGAAATTGCAGGGCTACGGATCCTTTTTATTGCGAGACTTGCCATTTGATGCAATTCAATTCTGCATATATGAGCAACTTCGAATTGGATACAAGTTAGCTGTAAGTTGAAATCGTTTCATTCACAAAAATGTGTTGCCTTTCCTCTATCATGCTACTTAATCCGTTAATCGGAAACTGCTGCTTGGTGCTTCTAAGTTTGTGGATGATGCAGTTTGTGATCCTCATAGCCTTCATTCTGTATAATTTGATGCATACCCCAAAAAGTAACATGGGATTTAGTACTAAAAAATTTTGGAAATTCGATTAATAGGGAAACCTTGATTTTGATCTATACTTGTTCTTCCTATTTTGGAGGTCTAAAACTTCTTGTATTGCTAATGCTGCAGGCTAGAAGAGATCTCAACGATCCCGAAAATGCAATTATTGGTGCTGTTGCAGGTAGAATACTGATATTTTAACTTTTAATATATATGCCTTTGTCATTTTTTCGTGTACCGTCACATTGTTGCATTGAGTGATGCTTAGGACTAGTTGTGACTAGAGATCCAAACAATTTGACTCAGCTCGCAGGCCTAACGAACTGGCTGAAAAAGGCTCAAGTTCAAAAAAATCAAGCTCATTTTCTCAGCTCATCGAGATCGAGATCGAGCTCGAGCCTAGAATTTGACAAAAGGGTCAAGGAAGCTCAGCTAGTTTGCATCCCTAGTTGTGATTGCATATCTCTGTCCACTGCTCTTAAAAGTTTAAGCTCTCCATGATTTTTTTACAAGTAATGTTCAACTAACAGGTGCAATAACCGGCGCTGTGACAACTCCTCTTGATGTTATAAAAACGAGACTAATGGTACAGGTGCGGTTGATGCGCCATTGATGCATATCTTAACTTTGACATCCATAAAGATGATTTCACACGTTCTCGTTATTTTCTTGAACTTGTAGGGATCATTAAAGCAGTACAATGGTATATTTCACTGTGTCAATACTATTCTAAGAGAAGAAGGAAGTTCTGCTTTTCTCAGGGTATGTTTCTCTATTCCATCTCCTCATTATATGCCCAAGTATTCCAATAGGTGTTTGAATTGCTGGTGTTATTTGATTAGCGTATTTCGACTATAATGATCGTAAGCTGTTTTCAATTATCGACCTTATCATTCTTAAAGCGATAAATAGACATTCTTTGGTATAGCTATCTAATTTAGGAAAAATACCAAGGTATTAATGTGGATCGCCCAAATTCGAGAGACATAGAAAGAAATGATATACAGTTATTTTATCGTTCTGTTGTAAGTGACATAGGGAAACAACATACTAGCTAGAAT
>JACFYI010003838.1:198377-217927 GCA_014898755.1 Handroanthus guayacan
AAAAAAAAAAAAAAATCAGTTTAACATATTGGTTGAAACATTACAACTAGATTCCTTTGTAATCTGATGACCGGGGATGTTAAATTTCTCAAACCTCAGGAGTGTTTTTGTAACTAGACTAAATCTCAAGAGTTTTGATGATCTCTTTTATAATTGTTTTGATTGTCGTGTTGCAGGGGATGGGACCTAGAGTGCTATGGATAGGGATTGGTGGTTCCATATTTTTTGGAGTTCTTGAGAAAACGAAGCAACTACTTGCCCATGAATGCCCTCGCGAAAAGAATCGAAATACTTTGAAGTTAGTATAATATCAAGTTCATACGACTTAAGTTAAAACAACGTGAAGTTGTAGCAGCATCCTTCGTCAATATCTCTAAACAAAATATGGACGATTACATTCTAATCGAACTCGTTTACCTAGTTTCTTTTTCTCATGTTAACCTTGGTAATTTAATCAAGAATGTAATTTTGTAGTTGGTTTCGAGTCTTTGGATTTCATTTAAAGGAACTTAAGTTATAAATCACATGACAAGTGAGTTACGCTAAATTCAGTGAGTTTCTAGCAATTTTTGGCACAGTTATGCGTCTTGGCTTTTATTTTTCTTGATTTAATTCTTTTTTTCGCCACTATAGTTGTTGAAAATTAATAAAATTAATATCTAGAACTTGTAATTATCTCTATATTCTTGATAGTTGAAATTATAAAAAGACATTTTGTGATTTGAGCTGACAAAAACTTAACATAGTTTTTGTAACATAACAATTGAATCCATGAAAATTTAGTATCTATACTATATATAAAGCAAGAGGGTCAAAGATAATTTTTTTTGTTTGTCATGCTAAATGTACAAAAATAACTCTATTACAAAAAATAATTGCAAGGTAGATATAGAAAGCAATAACAAAATATTTTCCTTTAGTTTTTCTTTTTTAATATTTCTTTTTTTTATTCTTTTCCGCAATTATAATTTTTTCTTTTCAATTTTAGTGTCTTTAAATTTATTTTTTGATCATGTTATTCTACATAATAAATTAAAGTAAAATATATTTAATAATTATGAAAAATTTTCATTGTTAAAAATAAATAAATATTTTTAATTTTCTTTAAAAAAAAAAAGAAGAGATGCGTTTGCTAGAGTTTCTAGTATTGATTAAATCACAAAATAGACCCCTTGTTAATTTAACAGAAGGGGTTATTGTAGTGATTTTCAACTTATAGATGGTGTTCTAAGTAATTAACCTAAACTTTTGGACTTTATGGTAATTATTCCTAAAACATAACCTCTCTCTTGAGACGAGTGGTGCACAATTGAAGCAAAAAGATGGATAAAGTATTTTTATTGTCTTTTTTCCTTTTGTTTTTTTGAGTGGACAAAATCTATGAAATATCAATTATTGATGTCATAAGGATGAGACATTTCCTAAGTCTATTATGTAGAATATTCAAAGGCACAATCACAAGAAATTGACGAAGACTATCCCTAATAACACCTAGATGACAAAGAAAACACTCAGTTCGTGGCTTATTATTATTATTATTATTATTATTATCATCATCATTCAATGACAAAAATTATGTATAATAATTTGTGATAGACATATTTACATGAGCAGTTTTCAATAATAATGACTTAAAACATAATTTTCATTATAAATAAGCTCATAAAAATCTTTTTTAATGAAAACTAAACTCATAAAAATAACTAGTATATTAAAACGAAACTTACATATTACTATCCCATTGCCATTTAGCAGGGAGCAATTTTAGGTAGCAAATCCCACCCTCCCTTTTCTTGTATCTAAACACACGCGCGCACACACATATTCACATATACTTACATATGCAGTGACCTCATGTTCATTTTTATTTTTATTTTTTCCCCACATTATATTCCATTAGCCACTTTAAAAAACACTTTATCAAACAAGGTCACTTTCACACATATAACTAATGATTCCAATTTCTTTTTTCATGGGCCATCTTGAAAATAACATGTTCATTGTGCATGATATAAGATTCCATGAATCTAGAGTTAATCCTAGAATCAAATATTTTTTAATCTAAAATCAAATAATCACAATCACTTATTACCCATATGATATAATTTAACTTACCAAATGGAGATTGAAAATTCCTAACTTAGATAATGAAATTTTATTTTAGTGTCAGAACATTCTTTTGGACACAACTTGGTATACTATTCCTTGAGTTAGAATATTATTTTTTCGTTAAGTAGTTAATTTTAATTTTAATTTTTTTTATCAATAAGTTGTTAGATTTACTTGCACAACACTAACAAAAGTGATGCAAGACTATAAACCATACTCCACCTGTTTTATCATTATCCAAATTGACTTGATGCAATTTTTTTTTTTTTAAAGAAAAATTATTGAAAAGTTGAAGAAATGACTTTTTTTAATCAATATCAATTTTGCTGCTAATATAATAAAGTTTGGTCCATGAAGGAAAAAGAATGGGTTAACAAGTCTTCTAAACAATTATTTAGTTTTTCTCTTGATAACTCGGTTCTTCTTTAAAATATTAAAATATTAAGAGTCTAATCAAACATGTAAAATACAGTAATCAACGTGCATATATGTGAATTGAGAAAAACAAAAGAATAGGCGATGTCCCTATTCTAACAAACAAAACCGGCCCCCCACAAGATTAAAAGATACCATCTTTCTTGGTTAATTATTAAAGGAACCGACAAGAAGGTGTAAAGATTGTGACCAATAAAATACGAAGGTGTGTGGCTGAGATTATTTGAAACATTTTATAAATTCCCAAATTTTATATAATATTTTTGGAGCTTATAAGATATTAGATCTTATTTTAAAAATAATATGTTGAAGTGTTTAAATAAAATAAAATACTTGAGCTTATAAGCTGTCAATAATAACAATTTTGTAATTAACACTGTTAAAATTGCTGATATACATTAAGATCTTAAAAATAAATCAAGAATTCCTTACTTTCCTAAAAGTGTTTATAATATTCTAATATTTTATTCTAAAAGCTAATAAGATCTTTTTATAGTACAAAAAAAGTTTGACATGAGTGATAAAGAAATGTGTAACAACAAAAAAATTGTCACTAATAATAGGTATTAAGAGACAATAAGCGGTGTTTTAAATTGTCGCTATAGATAATTAGTGATACATGTATATTGATAATCTAGTGATTGCAAAATTTGTTACTACAATTTAGTGACGAGATTTTTATTGTCATTAGGTAGTCACTATACTTGGGCCACTATTTGTCAATAGTGACAATATGAACATATTTTTGTCACTATTTGTTAAAATATATTATTATTATTAATTTTTTTTTTTTTTTTTGTGATAAAACATAATATTTTGTCTACAATTTTTGCATTGCTACTTAATATTTTGCCACATTTGCTATATTTTTTGTGGTGTTAAAAAATTTTATTAAATATTTCATGACATCTTATGAGGTTTTTACATCGTGTAAGATCCTAAATATTTTATAAGATGTTTTAAAGAACTTATAACCTCGCTCTAAACCATATTATAAATCCAATAAAGAAAACATCAATTTGATGTCGCAATCACCAAGCCAATTTTGCATAAAAAAATAGACTATAAGATTCAATTTATAAACACAATTCCATAGTTGGAAAATCAAGAAATCTAATGGCCAATAAGAAGAGAACATTCTGTTACGGCTTATGCTTGTTCACTTCTCTTGCCGTTAATCTGTTCTTTATCACAAATCCATATCTGGATAATAAGTTGAACAAGCAGAAGCTGAGTTGGAGTCAAGAAGCTGCAGCAGAAGCAGAAGCTGTGGCAATAATCTCTTGTTCTGGGCATGGAAGAGCTTATTTGGATGGATTAGCTGTTGATGGAAAGCCCATTTGTGAGTGTAATTCATGCTATGGAGGCCATGATTGCTCTGTTTTTTTACGAGATTGTGCTGCTGATGCTGACAGGTTTTTCTTTCTCATTTGCATTCTCCTTTTTAGCGTGCGTGTGTGTGTGTGTGAAAAAGTGATGTTGCCTGAAATTGGAGGGTTGGAATAAGAACTTGGTTTGATGTCGAGGTGTTTTCTGGTTATTGATCTGACTGGCTTATGATATTGGTCCAAACTGTACGAATCTGAACTTGAAAACAAAATTGGGTTAGGGTCATTAGTATTAATGAAGAATCATTCAACTCTCAAGTTAGTGTGAAATTAGTCTAGGGACCAAAAAATGGGAAAATATTGCAAAAATTAGACATTTGTAATGAATATGATCGTGAATCTGTAAAACTGTTATGTGTGGTAAACTCGTTGGATAGGGCACAGACCATTCAACTCATGTGGGCCCAATTTATTTAAGGGTGTTATTGTTCTTGAGAAAGATTAGATCAAGGCTTTGTGATAAGACTTATGGAATGTTTGAATTCATATATAAAATTGTGAAGGAGTTGGAATTGATGAATAAAGTAATTAAAGTTTGTTTCAATTGTTTATTATATTTGGTTTAAGATAGCGTCACAATCCAATTAATATTGTAAACCGTACAACTTCAAACACGAGGAGAAGAAGGGAAATTAAACAAAAAAAATTAAGGTTGGTTTTTTAGTTGCAGATCAAGGGGCTTTGCCCTATATAGGAAATATCTTAAATTAACGTTGTCAATTATGGTTATATATCATACGCATTAAGACACTTTAGTCAATTAACATATTGGGTCTCATATGTCAAATTCTGGGAGTACTTTTAGAATAACCCTCCACCTCCCCAAATATGTGATGACGGGACAATATCTCGACATTGTTGGGTCTCTATGTTCAGCAATCCCTCAAACCATCACCATCGGCACTATCCATGGAAATAATGCCAATGTGCTGCTTCACAACCTCCTCAATCGGAGGGTTATAATGCTACTCAGTATTATCCTATATTAGAATAATAGATGGATTCAAACATTGATACATTGGTCTTTTCAATCACCCTTTGAAGTACTTTTAAGATAAAATTTCGCATCGAGTACACGATAGTGAGACAACACCCGACACAATTGTAATATAAAAGAATTCTTAATTTAAGTGGTTGAAGCATAAAAATGGTGTGGGCGTGGAAGTAGTAGACTAATCATTTTTGCCATTATTCTCAAATCATTTTCTCATTTTAAACTTCTTCATATAATTGTCCAATGCAGTGGGGATCCATTATTCTTGGAGCCCTTTTGGATGCAGCATGCAACTAAAAGTGCAGTTCTGATAGCAGGATGGCACAGAATGAGCTACACATTTTATGACCAATCTTTCATCTCACAAGAACTCGAAAACCATATTCGTCGAGTCCATTCCATTGCAAGAAATGCAATCACAAAAGGAAAATACATAGTTTTTGGTGGTGGATCCACACAACTCCTCTCTGCAGCAGTTTATGCTCTTTCCATGAACCTTTCCTCACCCGCAAGCGTCGTTGCTGCTCCCCCTGCCTACCCGGTTTGTATACCTTACCCCTATAAAAAAAATAGAAATTAGTGACAACGTATTAAGTGATAACATGAAATCTATCAGTCATGAGAAGATTATTTTCATCACAATAAAGATTGTAAAAGCTTAATAGTAACAAAAATTGTGTTTCAATTGACCTCCAGAAGGTCTTATTTTTGAAGTAAAGATTGTAAAAAATGCTATAGTGAAAATTGAAAATGTTTGAAAATAAAATTTAAAAATATGAAAAAATTGTAGAATTGGGTAAATATTGCTTCTAACTTTTAGGCTTTTTTGGCTTAACTTTAACTAACCCAAAATAGAAACACTACTCCCAAATATTCCATAAGAGCTAAACTCAATTAAAAGTTGAAAGCACTTTTCTTAAGCTATTACAGCCACCCCCTTAGTCACATAGCTAAAATTTTGCCAAGAATCATAGAAGCAGTTGCTGTTATCACTAGGTTACCATTGTACGTGTATTATTTGTCATGTACAATGACAACTTAAAACACCAAAACTCTTTTGACATAAAATATCAGAACCAAAGTTCTTAGTAATAGTTTTTATATTATCACTAATCTTCTGCACTAATATCATATTTTTTTTAAGCAAATCGTATTTTATGACCTTCATTCAATTCTTGAAGTCTAATATTTTGTGTTTCTACATAGCTTTACGAAGCACAAACAAATTACTTCCAAAACAACCACTTCAAATTCAACGAAGATGCATTATTGTTGAACAATTCTTCATATACTACATCAAATGTGATCGAGTTTGTGACTTCACCAAACAATCCTGATGGAAAACTAAGGGAGCCCGTCTCAAGAGGACCATCCGTGAGAGCTATTTATGATCATGCTTATTATTGGCCTCATTTTACTGCAATTCCAACTCCAGCAGATGAAGATGTCATGATTTTTACCATTTCAAAGCTTACCGGTCATGCTGGAAGTCGATTCGGGTAACAATATCTATATCCCTTTACTTTGTTTTGCAACATAGCAAGGCCTTTAATGAGAATATTATGATTTTGTATTCATATTTTCCTCAAAAAATAGTTTATAACAATAGCTTGAAATGTTTTAGTTATGGCTGCAATCTCCCCTGTTTTGACCACTTGTCCTTATTACATTATCAGACCATTGATCTTTTGAAGTATGTGTTTTGTAAGTGTAGTGTTGTGTTGTGTCTTAAAAGCGAAACTGGAGTTTTTGGGTGTGGTTGAGGATAGAAACTTGGGCGCGGGCGGTAATTTCCTAAGGTCGCGGGGCTACAATGGGAACATCAAATTTGTCTTTCTCTAGTTTGACTAGAGTTCCTTAGCCCCTGAATCATTTAATCTTATCATTTTTGTGTCTTGGACATAGAAATCGTTCTTCATTTATCTTTTTTTCTTTTAGGGAAAATTACTTCAACAGTCCCTGAGGTTTGGCTTATCTACAGAAATTTTCCCAATGATCTGAAAAATTACAATGACAACCTACCATTAGTTCACTTGATGTAAAACTTAACGTAGTGTATGTAACAGTTCTACTAGAGCCCTATCAATCTAACATTATTGAGTTTTTAGAAAGTCTAATTATAATGTCATTCAGTTTCCATCAAGTTTTTCGTTAAAGACATGGGGCATTATAGTAATTTCTCAAACCATGAGAGTTATTTCTCTAATTATTCGGTGATACTGAGGTAACTATCCCATTATTTTATGCTTTCAATCTCACTGTGCCATTTTTATAGCTACAAAAAGGACTGCAAATCCACTGCATTCATGCACTACAAGCATAGATGATATTTTCACATTTAAATTGTTTCACAGATGGGCTTTCGTAAAGGATGAAGATATCTACCGAAAAATGATGTCATATATATCTGTAGCAGAAATGGGAATTTCAAGAGAAGCTCAAGTTAGAGCTCTGAAGCTTATGAAGACAATTTTGCAAGGAAATCGCTTAGAAATTTTCGATTTTGCGTACAAAAAAATGGCCGATCGATGGGAAAAACTAAGCCGGATTATATCGCTGTCTAAACGTTTTTCGATCCAAGAAATCCCACCACAGTTCTGCAACTTCTTTGAGAAAATCAGAGGACCATCTCCAGGTGATTATTCTTTATATATCAAAGTTCAAAAGATACTTAGGTTATTTTTTATTGAGAGAATTGCATATTAACCTCTTGTGTTATTCCAAAATAGCACTAAACCCCCCGTGAAATTTAAAATAGCAACTAAACCCTCGTGTTATTTTAGACAATATCCAAGTAACCTCCCTGCATTTTTTCAAAAATAGCACTTTGACCCTCATGCAAGGGGTTTTGTTGCTATTTTAAATTTCACAGGGGATATAGTGCTATTTTGAAGTAACACAGAGGGTAATATGCAATTCACTCATTTTTTATTTGTATCTTTTCTGCAGATTTGAATTTGATTGTACATTTGTTTAGTAGGTGATGTTTATGACAAAAAGTTGAGGAAGAAAAATAATGGGGAGTTAGTGTTATTAGTTGTTAAAGATGACTACTAGGAATGAAAGATTTGTTAGAAAGAATTAGGATGGGGAAAGGATTTTTGTGTTGACATGAAAGCCAAGCAATGTGGTTTGGTAATTGATTATTAAATCTTATTTGCTAATGTATTCCTATTCTAAGGGTGCCGGCGAGTCCAGTCAAGTTGAGTTTGAGAAAAAATTTCAAGCTTGAGCACGAGTTCAAAAGAACAATAAGGCTCGAGCTAGATATAGCTCAACTGGAACTTGGAGTAGTTCGAGCTCAAAATCGATCTTGCTCAAACTCAATTAAGCAAATAGACTCGACCCATTTGCACCCATCCTGCTCGGCCCATTAGGATATACATAGGAGTTAATACATATTAAAGTCTTTTGGTTCGAATCATTTGCACCCATCCTACCTACGCATTACTTTGTTGATTAGGGACTAATCAATTATATGAGTTAGAGCAAGTATTTCTAGAGAGATTATATTTTATGGAGTTTTCCCATTAAGTGTGTTTATTGTGAGAATTATTTTATTCAAGGTCCTTGATTATAAAGAATTCATGGGATTGGACAATAATTGACGTTAATCAGAAGAAATTATGACTTTTTAATTTCCAAATTTCAAACTTTGAAAAATATTAACATGACAAATTCAAAAGTGAATAAAAGTCTTATGTATCACTATTGCTAATGGCAGCCTATGCATGGATGAAATGTGAAAGAGAAGAAGAGAAAAATTGCAATCAAGTCCTCCGGGCAGCAAACATCATAGGCCGGGAAGGTACAAGATTCAAGGTTGAAGATCGTTATGTTCGTCTCAGTCTTCTAAAGAGCAATGATGATTTTAACTTGCTACTGCATCGTCTTTACAAGTTAGTCACTGAGGAGGACGATGCAAAAACTATGTGAAGAATTTACGATCAATCTCAAGTTGATCGCAGTAAAATTAGTTAATTTCATATAATAATGTGAAAATTCAGTATGCTAATGGACAGGTCACGTCTATTGACCTTTCTTTGTGCCATAGCAAATGATAGGTGTCACTTTATGTTGTAATTATGAACATTTTGAATGTTCTTTTCTTGCAATCTAGTGATATTAAAAGTATTTAGTTATTGTTTGTGACTCACTCTTCTTTTCTTCATAAAAATCATGTGCCAAACAAAGAGATGATAAGCTCTTGCACGATTGCTCCATCTATTGTAAGAAATTTAATGAGGACATGAAAATACTAGAAAGAGGTAATACAAACAAAAAGTTGAACAAGATTTAAAGCTTGTTTAGTCACTTCAATTGACAAAAAATTTATCGGAATTAAAAAATCTAATACATTAACAGAAACATTAAAGTAGACTCCCTATTGATCTAATGTGTTTATGTGTTCAAGAGTTCCAATTATAACATTACAATCCGTTAAATTTTCTGCCAACTAAACTAGCGATAGAGGGTATCATCGTAATTTTTCAAACCACACTTAATGTGTCTATAATTAGATAAACCCTCAAGGACTCTTGAGGTAAATTAGATAAACCCTCAAGGACTCTTGAGGTAATTATCCCTAATATTTTCCTCAACTTTTCATTTTTCTTTCTTCTAATTTCCTCCCTATCAATTTTCTCTACCAACCAATCTTAAGTTTTATTTATTTATTTATTCCCTTGATCTCTCCAAGGTCCAATCCCAAACAAATCATAAAATAATCAAGTTAAACGTGCAAAAGTTGTCAACCTCCACATGGTATTTTATTATACTAATCAACTTGATTAATTAAGCAAACCCAACTTATTATTCAAACTTAGTCAGCTTTTAACAAATTTTCCAAGCCACATTGGTAATATTTTAATTTTCAAACGACTCTCAACTTATAACTTTTCAACCAATTTTTCCATTTATAAAATAAAGCCAAACTCAATTTCCAATGTCAAAATAACATAATGGCCATGATCAAAATCTTCTTTTTGGCTTCCGTTGCTCTTAATATCTTTCTTGTTTTCCATCTTTATGTGGGAGCAAAAAAGCAGAAGCTGAGTTGGAGCCAAAAGGCTGCTGCAGAAGCAGAAGCTGTGGCGTCAATTTCTTGTTCTGGGCATGGAAGGGCTTATTTGGATGGACTGACTATGGATGACAAGCCAGTTTGTGAGTGTAATGAATGTTATGGAGGCCTTGATTGCTCTGTGTTCTTGACTGATTGTGCTGCTAATGCTGATGGGTAATTATTTTCTCCCCTTTTGGTAATTCTTGTTCATAAATAGGATAGTTTTGTATTGAAGAATATGTGGGATTTTCTCCCACCACTGCAAGAAAATACCACTTTGCTAATGTAAAATTTGTGAGAAATAAGATTTCATTAAAGATAGATTTATGACGAATCTTTAATGAATTTTAAAAATGTGCAAAATATGTATGAATAATGGGACTTATGACGAACTTGTAATTAATTTTTATATTAACTTTTTAGTTTTTGATTAATTTTATCAAAAAAGTTAGTTTTGCGGCGGGTTTCAATTCTATTATAGAATTCATCAGTGACAAAGCATTTGTTAATGAACTTGGGATGAAACAATTTGTAATGAATTCTTAAATTTTTATTGAATTTTTCCATTAGTAAAGAAAGTATTTTCTTATAGTGCTCATTGGAAAGAAAAGGAAATTAATTTGGTTTAATAATACTTTGACACATATTTGTTTTCTTCATCATAAGAGATGTTGAGCCATGCTTTGTGAGTGTCAATGAGACGAGTTCGAAGAAATTTGAAAGATTGAGCTCAAGTTACATATTTCGAACTCAAATTCTCAATTATTAAATATTTTTTAATGATAACTATTTTTAAATTTCACTATTTTTAAGCTTAAGCTTGATTTACTATTAAACTTGAGCTTGAGTTTTATTCGAACCGACTCGTCAAGATCAACTCTTTTGACACTCCTAATTTAACTACTAGTTTAAAATTAATTGGACACATTGTTTAAGATAGACTGTTAATGATTAATGAAAGCAATGTTTTATTTTAGTTATAAATATGCGAATGCCTCTATAATTTTTTTTTTTTTAAGATATATAAGACAACTTGATCAAAGACTAGGACTCACTGGATGTAAAGTCGTTGGTCGGCCACATGATGTGTGGAAGTGAATTCGTTATTCATCAATCCCTTTCTTGGGCCTCATAGGATGGTTCCTCCTTGCCGGGTTGGTCAGGTCTGGGCATCCCGGTCTGGCCTCATTCTTGGGCCTCAGCCCTTTATTCTATTCCCTTATTATTACTGGATTGGGCCAACAGTCCACTTAGGTAGCCCAAGCTATTGGGCTTTATGGGGGAAGAAAATCAATCACCAAAACAAATACACATCACAACTCAAAAGCAATTTTATTTCTTGATTTTCGTTCTATTTTTATTTATAATCACAAATTATCATCTTGAGCGGTGGTATAAAAATGGGGTCAGTTGTGTGACAGATCCCATCCCACATTAAATAGAGAAGGGTTTTCAAGGGTTCTCGAGGTAACTTATATAATAGGATATTATTTTCTTTCAGTAATCAAATTTTTAATAGTGAATCTAGCTCCTTACAAAATGGTGTTAAAACGATATTCTGCTAGTACCTAGAAGTAGACCCATGTGAGTACCAGAGATATGGCTAACCTGGAGAGAGGTTCCAACTTTGCAAGGGGAGATGATCTGCAGAAATGCTTGCTTTTTCCATCCTCTTTAGAAAAACAAACTTTAATATTTGTAGAGTTTGATAATTTTGTCATATCTCACAATAAATCACCTTAACAAATCTATTGGCAAAAACCACCTTAATATAGCCATCATCACACATCAAAATCAGAATCAATGTTCTATTTCCATCAAAATTAATCCATCAATGTTCTTGCCAATGCAGTGGAGATCCATTATTCTTGGAGCCCTTTTGGATTCAAAATGCAGCAAACAGTGCAGTTCTCATATCAGGATGGCACAGAATGAGCTACTCATTTTGTGATCAATCTTACATCTCACAACAACTTGAAAATCACATTCGAAAAGTCCATTCCATTGCCAAGAATGCAATCACAAAAGGAAAATACATGGTGTTTGGAACTGGATCCACTCAGCTCCTCTCTGCAGCAGTTTTTGCCCTTTCGATGAATCTTTCATCGCGAGCAAATGTTGTGGTCGAAGCCCCTCACTATCAGGTATCGTTCTATCTAAACTATCTAAATTTTCACTTAGTCACTATTAAGTCATAATATGAAAGTCGTTACTAATGATATGGGTTAAGTGATCATATCTTTTATTGTTACGATGATATTTTTTAAGTGCTTATTAGTTTCAGTGATAATTATCTCAACATTTTCCAGATTTGTTCTTATTACACTAACACCTCATATTGTTTAGTTTAGCTAACAAAAAATTTCATAAAGTATATATAACTATGATTTGACAAATTAATAATAACACCACGAATCAGATGATGTGCTATTGTAATATTTCCAAAGCACAGTTATTATTCTATTAGATTCCGTAAGTTCTCAAACTATAACAAATGTTATGTAATTAGATCAATGGAAAAGAGTACTGTATTGAGATCACAATACTACTTAACAATAACAAAAATTAGTATTTTTAGTTGTCATATTGACAATCAATGCATAAACGCTAACAACCTAGTGACCATAAACTCAAAACACTATATTGACAACCTGCATTGAAGCAATAGTGACAATGTGAGCACAGTTTTTGTCATTGTTAAGTTAGTAAAACCACATTTTTGTGCATCGTTACTTAATATATTGTCATTAATTATCCTTTATCTCGATTTTTCACATACAGAATTATAAGCAGCAAACCGATTTCTTTGAAACGGCCCGGTTTCATTTCATGGACGATCTAAAAAATGTTTCCAATTATAAATCGGAAGTGATAGAGTTTGTGACTTCGCCAAATAATCCAGATGGGATTTTGAAAAAAGCTGTTCTTAAGGGTAATTCTGTGAAGAGTATCTATGATCATGCTTATTACTGGCCTCATTTTACGGCAATTCCAGCTCCAGCAGATGAAGATGTCATGATTTTTACAATTTCTAAGCTCACTGGCCATGCTGGAGGCAGATTTGGGTAAGTTACATGCTCATCTTTCTCATTATTTACAGTCAATGTTATCTCTACTATAGATATTGCTTGATAATTAATAATGCAGAATATTTTTGAGGCATTTCAAATAATTATTGTTTATTGTTATTCACATGCCTTTACTTATTAGGTTTTAGATTGTTGTTTGGATTCTGATTTGATACTAACGGGGACATGTTTTAAGAAGTTTTTGGGTTCAGCTTATCCTAATTTGATCTAAATCAAGTCCATCGACGTTACTAGTTTTGACATATGATGGCAAGTGAAAGAACTAGGTTTGACCCATTTTGCTTCTTATGAACAGATGGGCTTTGGTGAAGGACAAGCAAATCTACGACAATATGATGAGATACATAAGCCTAGCAGAAATGGGAGTCTCAAAAGATACTCAACTCAGAGCTCTACAGCTTTTGAGAGCAATTCTACAAGGAAATGGCAAAGAAATCTTTCACTTTGCATATAAAACTATGAGAGACCGTTGGGAGCAACTGAGTCAGATCATATCGTCATCAACTCGTTTTACGATCCAAGAAATCCCTCCTCAATTCTGCAACTTTTTTCAGCAAGTCAGAGGACCATCTCCAGGTCAGTAGTAATTTCAGAGCCTTACATAATAGAAAATATTTCAAATTTATCCTTATGTTAATGATGTTCTTGTGAATGACAGCATATGCATGGGTGAAATGTGAGAGGAAAGGAGACTCAAACTGTGCAGAAGTCCTGAGCAGAGCGAAGATTACAGGCCGTAGAGGAAGTATGTTTGGATCTGATGATCGTTATGCACGGCTCAGCCTCATTAGGAGCCAAGATGACTTCGACTTGCTAATTCATCGATTGACAGATCTCGTTTCTGAGGAGAATCGAGTAGAAAGTATGTGAAGGAAGCTACAGAATCAATCTCTGGATGATTTCTTATTGCTCAATTTCCTTTAATAGTGTCATAGTAACTGTTATTTGTAGCAGAGGAAAAGCTGTTATTAACCTTGAAAACTTGTGGATGCCAAAAACATAGTGTTGTCTTCTTACTGATGTCACACACCCAATAGGAAAATTCAAAACTGTGAAGAATTTAGTCATATCAGCAGTAAGAATCACAAGATTATATTGTTTTGAGGAAAATTTATATGCATTGAGTATGAAAATACAAAAAGGTGAGAATTACGTCGTATCAGTTCTAAAATCCAAATGATTCTACAGCGATATATTCCCACAATTTTCATGAAAAATTTCTATGAACCTGGCACGATAATGCATAAAGTAAGAATTATGTCACGTTAGCTCTGGATTCATGTAATGCTGATGTGATGTAGTTCTCGCCGTTTGGTCTTTCCACGACCAGGTCCACACCAATTATTGCACTGCAAATTGTAAAGAGTGGCAATTCCGTGAAATTTTGAGTACAAGATGGTCCCGTTTCATATATAATTTTCCACTTCTAAAGATCTTAGAATAAACATATATGCAGGAACTAAACCTATAGTGAAAGAATTGATGGTCCCTCTTTGTTGCCACCTCAGATTGCCCACTGGCTACGGCTTCTGTGTTGGGACCACAATTGTTACCTTGAAACGACAAAATACCTTTACACAAGTTCACGCCTCGGCCCGACTGTCTCTTCTGTCTTTGGCTTATCTGATTTGCTTTTACTCTCCTTCTCATTAAGAAGCAAAGGAATGCCAGAATTAGAATCAACGGTATAGAAACTTCATATTTCTCTCTAGGAGCTAGCAAGCGATGGTAATCAGCAAATAATTTGCCAGCTGTGATCTGTGAAATATTGAAAACTAATCAGAAGGAAATACTTGAAGCATTAACATCAAGTAGGAAATTAGAATACTGAACAATTAAACCCTTTGCACGAAAAATGATCCTGATTAAAAAATCAACAAAGTGGGGCCCTTAATCTCGCAACTGTGACTTTAATGAGGGAGAGAAAGGGATTTTACGAGAAGAAACAGAGCTTTTTGCAAAAATACTCCTTATGAAATTTTTAATTAGTAAGAACCCTCATCTGTTTTTATAATTAGCAAAATCACCCTCTGTGTTAATCCGTCAACGCATTATAAGTCCTTCCACTCTCTAGGTGTACTACGGGCGCTGTCTCTACGACTGGGGATGTATTTTTGCTTGTAAAAGGACAAAATTGCCCTTATATAACGGTATTAAATAATCAATATTTTTCCTTTTTCTCAAACTCAGAAACTGATTTCCTGGAGCTCCCTTCTTTGGAAAAAAAAAAAAAAGAGTGTATTTTGTTGGATTGTAATTTGAAGTTTAATATAAATGTTTTTTGATCCGTTTACAATTCTCTAAATTTGCAATTGTAACTCTGGAGTTTGTAATTGTGAGGGGAAAGTTAAGTTTGCAAAACTCCGAAAAGTTTGCACACTTCTCAACTTGCTCTACCATCAATAGCTGCCGCCGTTGGATCTTGCCACTAAACACTTATGCATATATATGTAGGTGGGGAGAGAGAGGGTGGGGAGTTGGCGGCTGCCAAATGATGAAGGAACTGGGTAATATTGGGGTTGGGGGTGGATAGAGGCTAGGTTGTTTTTTCATCTTCTTTTTGTTATATTATAATCAATATGTGTGTAGATATATATTTATAAAAATATAATATATATTGTATTAAAAATAATCTTTATAATCATGATAATAATAATAGTAATACGAATATGAATATGAATATTTTAATAAAATATGTAAAAAAATGTGTAGTGCATAAATATTAATATAATACATTCCCTTTTTTAATATATTTTTATTAAAATATTCATATTTATTTACATGTATAAAGAAGATAATTAAATATGTAAATATTTACATAAATGAATATTTTAATTAAAGAAAGATCTTTTTTCTTTCTATTAAATCCACAAATTGTAAACTTTAGCTTCATACGGATTCATTCCATTGGAATTTTGAATAAAAAGGTTGAATAAGTGTAGCTAGGGATATTATTATCCACAAATATGTAAACTTTAGTTGCAAGCATATGAATCTGTGAAGCTTCTCAGCATTGCCTGCATTTCCATGTTATCTCTATCTAAATGTCTAAATATGCACAACAACATATAGTTGACTTCAAGAACTTCAATACCTAGAGAGCACCAGCGAAAATGAACTTTGAATTCCTTTAAGTTCCTTGCTTGCAAAGAATTCATGGAAATTGAACAGTAATTGATGTTACTCAAGGTAAACGATGACTTTTCTATTTCCAAATTTCAAACTTTTTTATGTCCAAATTTCAAACTTTGAAAAATATTAACATGATAAGTTCAAAAGTGATTGAGATTCTTATGTATGATCACTGTCGCTAATGGCGGCTTATGTATGGATGAAATGTGAGAGAAGAAGACACAAGTTGCAATCGAGCCCATGATCTCTCCAAAATCCATATCCCAAACAAGTCATGAAAGAATCAGCTTCATGATAAACGAGCAAAAATTGTCAACCTCCACATGCCATTGTCCTATACTAATCAACTTGATTATCGAGCAAACCCAACTTATTATTCAAACTTATTCAGCTTTAATAACAAATTTTCCAAACCACATTTCTAATATTTTAATTTTCAGACGACTCCCAGCTGAAAAAGTCAACTTTTCCATCTATAAATAAAGCCAAACTCAGTTTCCAATTTAAAAATAACATAATGGCTATGATCAAAATCTGCTTTGCTCTTAGTATCTTTCTTAGTTTACATCTTTATGTGGGAGCAAAAAAGCTGAGTTGGAGCCAAAAAGCTGCTGCAGAAGCAGAAGCTGTGGCATCAATTTCTTGTTCTGGGCATGGAAGGGCTTATTTGGATGGATTGGTTAAGGATAATAAGCCAGTTTGTGAGTGTCATGAATGTTATGGAGGACGTGATTGCTCTGTGTTCTTGACTGATTGTGCTGCTAATGCTGATAGGTAAATTATTTTCTCCCTTTTTGGTAATTCTGGTTCATAAATACGATAGTTTTGTATTGAGAAATATGTGGGATTTTCTTGCATCACTACGAGAAAACACCTCTGTACTAACGGAAAATTTGTAATGGATAAAATTTTATTAAAAATAGATGATATACATGACAAATTTATATGGAATCTCTAATGAATTTGAAAAATGAGGAAAATATGTATAGATAATGGGAGTTCTGACAAACTTGTAATTTATTCCTTTAACAATTTTTTTTTTTAGCTTGTAATGGATTTTATTACAAAAATTAGTTTTATGACGGGTTTCAATGCCACAATAGAATTAGTGAAAAAGCATATGATAATGAATTTGTAACGAAATAATTTGTGATGAATTTTTAAATTTATACTGAATTTCTTTATTAGTGAAGGGATATTTTCTTGTAGTGTACATCGGGAAAACATAAAAGAAAAAAAAGAAATTTGGCTTAATAATACTTCGGCATGTATTTGTTTTCTTTATTATGAAGAGATGTTGTACCTAGCTTAGGAGTGTCAGCAAGCTGAGCTAAAAGGAATTTGAAAGATTAAGCTCAAGTTACATATTTTGAACATGAACTTGAATATTAATAATTTTTAATTATTAATTATTTTTAAAAAATTATTTAATATTTATTTATTTACATTTGTTTTCATGAATTTATTATATATAATTAATATCTTGTATATAATATTATTATCAAAAAATATAAATAAATATTGTTAAAAACTTGCAAGCTCATGATATGTATTTTTAAGTTCAACTATTTTTATAGTTTTTGCCTAATGAGGTTCCGTCCATGTGTCATCATCTCCAACTGGGCCTCATCTGACGGTGACTACTTGTTGGGCTGGTCGGATCGGGTTGGGTATGCCAGTTTGACCCAAATCCCTGCCCGTGGGCCCTATATTCAGTTCCCCTATTACCTGTGGATTGGGCCGGTAGTGTCCAGTTAGTTAGCCAAGTCATTGGGCCCCAACTAATACGCATGACAAGTCTAAAGCAGTTTTATTTCTTGATTTTCGTTCTATATATTGATGATCACAAGTTATCATCTTGAGTAGAGGTATAAAAATGGGGTCGGTTGTGTAACGGATCCCATCCCACATTCAATAGCGTTCCTGAAGGTTCTTGAGGTAACTTGTATATTGGGATATCTCTCCCTTTTAGTAATCAATTTTTTAATGGTGAGTTGAGCTCCTAACATAATGGTGTTAGAACGAGATTTTGCTGGTAGACCCGTTTGAGTACCAGTTGCATGGCCAACCTGCAGAGGGGTTTCCGCTTTGGAGGGAGAGATGATCTACAAAAATGCTTGCTTTGTGCGTCCTCTCAAGAAAAACAACTTTTATAATATTTTTAGAGTTTAATAATTTTGTCATATCTCACAAGAAATCACCTTAACAAACTTGTCGGCCAAAACCACCTTAATATAGGCATCAACATGCATCAAAATCACAATCTTTTTTCTATTTCTATCAAAATAATCCATCAACATTCTTGCCAATGCAGTGGGGATCCATTATTCTTGGAGCCTTTTTGGATAAAGAATGCAGAAAACAGTGCAGTCCTCATATCAGGATGGCATAGAATGAGCTACTCATTTTCTGATCAATCTTACATCTCACAACAACTTGAAAATCACATTGTTAAAGTCCATTCCATTGCCAAGAATGCAATCACAAAAGGAAAATACATAGTTTTTGGAGTTGGATCCACACAACTCCTCTCTGCAGCAGTTTTTGCCCTTTCGACGAATCATTCGTCACGAGCAAATGTTGTGGCCGAAGCCCCTTTCTATTCGGTATCGTTTTCTATCTAAACTATCTAAATTTTCACTTTGTCACAACAAAAGAATATATTGTTATGAAAAATAAAGTCATAATATGAAAGTAGTCAGTGATGATATGTATTAAATGATTGTATGTTTTATTATCACGATGATATTTTTTAAGTGACTAAGTTTTAGTGATAATTATCCCAACATTCTCAAGGTTTGTTCTAATTACAGTAACACCTCATATCGTTAGTTTAGCTAACAAAAAGTTTAATGAAGCATGTATAACTATAATTTAACAAATTAATAATAACACCACAAATCAGATGATGTGTTGTATATTTTAATTTTTCCAAATCCTAGTTATTGTTTTGTTAGATTTCGTACATTTTCAAACTATAAGGAATGTTATGGTAATTAGATTAAGGGGAACGAGTACTGTACTGAGGTGGCAATACAGCTTAACAGTAATAAAAATTAGTGTTTTTAGTTGTCATATTGACGCATAAACGTTGACAACCTAAGTGACAATAAAATTGTAAAGAATACAACCCGTGTTTAAATCAGTAGTAGCAATGCAAGCATATTTTTTGTCATTGTTAAATTTGTAAAATCTCATTTTTGTGCATTGTTACTTAATATATTGTCATTAATTATCCTTTTTCTCAATTTTTCACATACAGCCTTATAAGGAGCAAACCGATTACTTTGAAACGGCCCGGTTTCACTTCGTGGACAATCTGAAAAATGTTTCTGATTATG
>JACFYI010003838.1:218027-238746 GCA_014898755.1 Handroanthus guayacan
TGAAACGGCCCGGTTTCACTTCGTGGACAATCTGAAAAATGTTTCTGATTATGGGTCAGAAGTAATAGAGTTTGTGACTTCACCAAATAATCCAGATGGGAATTTCAAAAAACCTGTTTTTGAGGGCAGTTCTGTGAAGTATATATATGATCGTGCTTATTACTGGCCTCATTATACGGCAATTCCAGCTCCAGCAAATGAAGATGTCATGATTTTTACACTTTCTAAGCTCACTGGCCATGCTGGAAGCAGATTTGGGTAAGTTACATACTATTCTTTCTCATTATCTAGTATTTACAGTCGATATTACTTCTTCTATAAATATTAATTGATACATTAAACTAAGGTTATTAATGCAATTATAAATAGCTCTGGTCCGAAATAGGTAAAGCTAATGAGTAATTAAGCAACACCAAGTTTTACCGTTAAAGCTTCAAACCAAAAGCATATTCTTGCACATAATACTAACAAAGAGTCCCTTACATAGAAGGTAAAATGTGTGGATTACAATTAATAATGCAGAAGTTCTTATTTTTGGGGTATTTCAAATAATTATTGTTTACTATTATTCACATGCCTTTTCTTATTAGGTTTTAGAATGTTATCTAGATTTTGATTCAATACTGACGGACACAAATTCCAAAGAATTTTTCGGTTCAGATTATCTTGATTTGATTTAATTCGGGTCCCTTCACGTCATAAGTTTTGACCTATGATGGTAAGTGAAAAGAACTAGGTGGGCTAGAAGAAGGTTAATCCATTGTGCTTCTCATGAACAGATGGGCTTTGGTGAAGGACAAGCAAATCTACGACAACATGTTAACATACATAGACATCGCAGAATTGGGAACCTCAAGGGATGCTCAGCTCAGAGCTCTACAGCTTTTCAAGGCAATGCAACAAGGAGATGGCAAAGAAATCTTTCACTTTGCATATGAAAAAATGCGAGACCGTTGGGAGCAACTGAGTCAGATCATATCGCCATCAACTCGTTTTACGATCCAAGAAATCCCTCCTCTATTCTGCACCTTTTTTCAGAAAGTCAGAGGACCATCTCCAGGTCAGTAGTAGTTTCAGAGCCTTATATAATAGAAAGTATTTCAAATTTATCCTTGGCTTAATAATGATGCTCTTATGAATGACAGCATATGCATGGGTGAAATGTGAGAGGAAAGAAGACTCGAACTGCACAGAAGTCTTCAGCAGAGCGAAGATTACAGGCCGTAGAGGAAGCAGGTTCGGATCTGATGAACGTTATGTGCGGCTCAGCCTCATTAGGGGACAAGATGACTTCGACTTGCTAATTCATCGATTGACAGATCTCGTTTCTGAGGAGAATTGATGAGGAAGTATGTGAAGGAAGCTACAGAATCAATCTCTGGAGGATTACTCATTGCTCAATTTCCTGTAATAGTGTCATAATAACTGTTATTTTAGCGGATGTCAAGCTTTATTAACCTTGAAAAGTTGTGGATGCCAGAACGTAGTGTCGTCTTCTTACTGATGTCGCACACCCAATAAGGAAATTCAAAAAGGTGAATAAAACAAGGTGAATAATTTGGTCAAATCAGTTGTGAGAATCACATGATTATACTGTTTTGAGAATAATTTATATGCATCGAGTATGAAAATACAAAAAGGTGAGAATTACGTCATTTCAGTTCTAAGATTCAAATGATTCTACTGCCATATAATCCAAAATTTTCAAGAAAAATTTATATGAACCTGTCATGAAAATACATAAAAGCAAGAATTATGTCACAATAGCAGCGGATTCATGTAATGCTGCTGTGTTGTTGTACCACACCAGCATGGGGCTGCAAATTGGTATTAGTTGATAAAGATGTTTTCTAGGAATGAAAGACCTACTAGAAAGAATGAGGGACGAAAGATTTATTAGAAATAATTAGGATGTGAAAAAGATCTATTATTGATTATTAGATCTTATCCACTAATGTATTCTTGTTCTAAGGGTGCAAGCGAGTCGAGCTAAGTCGAGTTTGAGGAAAAATCTCAAGCTCGAGCACGAGTTCAAAACTACAATAAGGCTCGAGCTAGATTTAGCTCAACTAAAACTTGGAACATTTCGATCTCAAAGTCGACCTTGTTCAAGCGACCTTGTTCAAGCGAGACTAAGCAAGTAGACTTGACCCATTTGCACCCATCCTACCCTACCGATTAGGGTATTGATTAGGGACAAATCAATTACATGAATTAGAGCAAGTATTTCTAGAGAGATTATATTATATGGATTTTTTGCATTAAGTGTGTTTACTGTGAGAATTATTTTATTCTAGGTCCTTTATTATAAAGAATTCATGGAAATTGAACAGTAATTGATGTTAATCAAAAGAAATTATGACTTTTCTATTTTTCCAAATATCGGACTTCGAAAAATATTAACATGATAAATTCAAAAGTGATTAAAATTCTTATCTGTCACTATTGCTAATGGCAGCCTATGCATGGATGAAATGTGAAAGAGAAGAAGACACAAATTGCAATCAAGTCCTCCTCGCAGCAAACATCATAGGCCAGGAAGGTACAAGATTTAATGTCAAAAATCGTTATGTCCGTCTCAGTCTTTTGAAGAGCGATGACGATTTTAGCTTGGTGCTGCATGGTCTTTACAAGTTAGTGGCTGAGGAAGACGATGCAAAAATTATGTGAAGAGTTTACGATCAATCTCAAATTGATCATAGTAATATTAGTTAATTTCATATAATTATGTGAAAATTTAGTGTGCTAATGGATAGGTCGTGTCGATTGACCTTTCTTTGTACCAGAGGAAATGATTAGGTGTCACTTCATGTTATAATTTTGAACATTTTGAATGTCCTTTTCTTGCAATCTAGTGACATATATAAAAGTATTTAGTTATTGTTTGTTACTCACTCTTTCTTTCCTTCATAAAAGTCATGTGCCAAACAAAGTGATGATAAGCTTTTGCACTATTGCTTTATTTATTGTAAGAAATTTGATGAGGACATGAAAATACTAGGAAGAGGAAATAAAAACAAAAAGTTGAACAAGATTTAAAGCTTGTTTAGTTACTTTAACTGACAGAAGATGTACTAAAGTTTATATAATGTTCCAGTTAGACTTCTGAAAATTTAACACATTAACAGAAACATTAAAGTAGATCCTCTATTAATCTAACATGCTTATATTTTCAAGGATTCTAATTATAACATTACTTTCCATTAAATTTTCCACCAACTAAACTAGCAATAGAGGGTATCATTGTAATTTTTCAAATCACACTTAAAGTGTCTGTGATGAGATTAACCATCAAGGACTCTTGAGGTAATTATCCCTAATATTTTCCTCAACTTTTCATTTTTCTTTCTTCTAATTTTCTCCCTTGCAATTCTCTACCAGCCTATCATACATTTTTTTTTTTTTTTCCCCTTGATCTCTCCAAGATCCATATCCCAAACAAATCATAAGATAATCAGCTTCAAGTTAAAAGTGCAAAAGTTGTCAACCTCCACATGGCATTTCATTATTCTAATCAACTTGATTAATTAATTAAGCAAACCCAACTAATTATTCGAACTTATTCAGCTTTTAACAAATTTCCAAACCACATTTCTGATATTTTAATTTTCAAACGGCTCCAACTTTTAACCTTTCAGCCGACTTTTCCATCTATAAATAAAGGGCAACTCAATTTCCAATTTCAGAATAACATAATGGCTGCGATCAAAGTCTGCTTTTTAGCTTCTATTGCTCTTAATATCTTTCTTGTTTTCCATCTTTATGCGGGAGCCAAAAAGCAGAAGCTGAGTTGGAGCCAAAAAGCTGCTGCAGAAGCAGAAGCTGTGGCATCAATTTCTTGTTCTGGGCATGGAAGAGCTTATTTGGATGGATTGGTTATGCATGACAAGCCAGTTTGTGAGTGTAATGAATGCTATGGAGGCCTTGATTGCTCTGTGTTCTTGACTGATTGTGCTGCTAATGCTGATGGGTAATTATTTTCTCCCTTTTTGGTAATTCTTGTTCATAAATAGGATAGTTTTGTATTGAAGAATATGTGGGATTTTCTGCCACCACTACAAGATAACACCCCTTTATTATCATAAATTTGTGACGGATAAGATTTCAAGATTAAACATAGACGATATTTGTGATGGATTTATGACGAATTCCTGGATTTTAAAAAATGAGCAAAATATGTATGGAAAATGAGACTTACGACGAATTTGTAATTAATTTCTATGACTTTTCTTTTCTTTTTTTTTTTTTTAAGTTTGTGATGGATATATCACAAAAGTTAATTTTGTGACTGACTTCAATTCCATCATAGAATTAATCGGTGACAAAACATGTGCTTGTGATGAAAAAATTTGCGATGAATTTTTAAATTTGTATTGAATTTTTCCGTTAGTGAAGAGGATATTTTCTTATAGTGCATATTGGAAAGAAAAATAAATATAATTTGGTTTAATAATACTTTGACACGTATTTGTTTCTTTATCATAAGAGATGTTTGGCCTAGTTTTAGTGGTGTCAATGAGCCGAGCTCGAAAAAAAATTGAAAGATTGAGCTCAAGTTACGTGTTTTGAGCTCGAACTCGAATATTAATAATTTTTAATTATTAATTATTTTTTAAAAAAACTATTTAATATTAATTTATTTACATTTATTATTCAAGACTATATAATATATAATTAATATATTATATTACATAAAATATATTATTATAAAAAAATATCTATGTATGTATTTTTAAAAGTTCGCGAGCTCATGATAACTATTTTTAAGCTTAAGCTTGATTTACTCTCAAACTTGAGCTCGAGTTTTATTGGAACCGACTCGTGAACTGGCACATCGGGCTGAATTCTTTTGACACTCCTAATCTATCTATTAGTTTAAAATTAATTGGAGACATTGTTTAAGATAGATGGTTAATGATTAATAAAAGCAATGTTTTATTAGTTATAAATATACAAATACCTCTATAATTTATTTTTGAAGATATATCAGACGACTTGATCAAAGACTAGGACTAACTGTTGGGAAAGCCGTTGGTCGGCTACATCATGTGTAGAAGTGAATTCATCAATTCCTTCAATTGTGAGGTGATTTTTTTATAGTTTTTGCCAAATGAGGTACCGTCCACGTGTCATCATCTCCGGCTCCAATTGGGCCTCGTCAGACAGTCCCTCCTTGCCAGGTTGGTCAGGTTGGGAAATGCCGGACTGACCCGATTTCTTGGGCCTGGGCCCTTTATTCTTTTCCCTTATTATTGCTTGATTGGGACAATAGTGTCCAGTTGGTTGGCCCAAGTTATTGGCTTTATGAGGGAGGAAAATCAATAACCAAAGCTAACGCAAATCACAACTCTAAAGCAATTTTATTTCTTGATTTTCGTTCTATTTATTTATAATCAGAAATTAACATCTTGATTGGTGGCATATTATAAAAATGGGGTCGGTTGTGTAACAAATCCCATCCCACATTCATTAAAGGAGGGTTGTGAAGGTTTCTTGAGGTAACTTATATACCGAAATATCCTTCTCTCTAGTAATCAACTTTTTAATAGTGAGTCAAGCTCCTGACATAATGGTATTAGAACGAGATTCTACTAGTACCTAGAAGTGAACCCATGTGAGTACCGGAGGTATGACCGACCTGGAGACGGGTTCCAACCTTGGAGGGGTGGATGATCTACAAAAGTGCTTGCTTTTTCCATCCTATCTGGAAAAACAACTTTTAATATTTGTAGAGTTTGATAATTTTGTCATATCTCACGGTAAATTACCTTAACAAATCTATCGGCAGAAACCACCTTAATATAGCCATCATCACGCATCAAAATGACAATCAATATTCTATTCCATCAAAAATTAATCCATCAATTTTCTTGCCAATGCAGTGGGGATCCATTATTCTTGGAGCCCTTTTGGATTCAGAATGCAGCAAACAGTGCAGTCCTCATATCAGGATGGCACAGAATGAGCTACTTATTTTATGATCAATCTTATATCTCACAACAACTCGAAAACCACATTCGTAAAGTCCATTCCATTGCCAAGAATGCAATCACAAAAGGAAAATACATAGTTTTTGGAACTGGATCCACTCAGCTCCTCTCTGCAGCAGTTTTTTCCCTTTCAACGAATCTTTCATCGCGAGCAAATGTTGTGGCCGAAGCCCCTTACTATTCGGTATTGTTCCATCTAAACTATCTAAACTTTCGCTTAGTCACTACAAAAGAATATATGGTGATGAAAAATAAAGTCATAATATGAAAATAATCACTGATAATATGTATTAACTGATCATATTTTTTATTACCATGATGATATTTTTTAACTGATTACAAGTGTCGCTAATAATTATCTCAACATTCCCAAGGTTTATTATAATTATAATAACACCTCTTATTGACAATCAATGCATAAATGTTGACAACCTAGTGACCATAAACTATAAACACTAGATTGACAACCTGCATTTAAAGCAATAGTAACAATGTAAGCACAGTTTTTGACATTGTTAAGTTTGTAAAACCTCATTTTTGCGTATTATTACTTAATGTATTGTCATTAATTATCCTTTTTCTCGATTTTTCACATACAGAGTTATAAGCAGCAAACTGATTTCTTTGAAACGGCCCGGTTTCATTTCATGGACAACCTGAAAAATGTTTCCAATTATAAATCAGAAGTGATAGAGTTTGTGACTTCACCAAATAATCCAGATGGGATTTTGAAAAAAGCTGTTCTTGAGGGTAATTCTGTGAAAAGTATCTATGATCATGCTTATTACTGGCCTCATTTTACGGCAATTCCAACTCCAGCAGATGAAGATGTCATGATTTTCACACTTTCTAAGCTCACTGGCCATGCTGGAGGCAGACTTGGGTAAGTTGCATGCTCATCTTTCTCATTATTTACAGTCAATGTTATCTCTACTATAGATATTGATTGATACATTTAACTAAGGTTGTCAAGGGGCAAAGTTTAATACAAGTCTGGTTGGGTTCTTATATGATTTTGAGGGTCTTAGTTGATTAAAATGTTTATTTTTGAGGCATTTCAAATAATTATTGTTTATTGTTATTCACATGTCTTTACTTATTAGGCTTTATATTGTTATCTGGATTCTGATTTGATACTAACGGACACAAATTCTAAAAAGTTTTTGGGTTCAGCTTATCCTTATTTGATCTGAATGAAGCCGATCGACGTCACTAGTTTTGACATATGATGGTAAGTGAAAGAGCTAGGTTTAACCCATTTTGCTTCTAATGAGCAGATGGGCTTTGGTGAAGGACAAGCAAATCTACGACAACATGATAACATACATAAGCCTCGCAGAAATGGGAGTCTCAAGGGATACTCAACTCAGAGCTCTACAGGTTTTGAAAGCAATTCTACAAGGAAATGGCAAAGAAATCTTTCAGTTTGCATATAAAACAATGAGAGATCGTTGGGAGCACGTGAGTCAGATTATATCGTTATCAACTCATTTTACGACCCAAGAAATCCCTCCTCAGTTCTGAAACTTTTTTCAGCAAGTCAGAGGACCATCTCCAGGTGAGTAGTAAATTCAGATCCTTATATAATAGGAAATATTTCAAAATTTTCCTTATGTGAATGATGTTCTTATGAATGACAGCGTATGCATGGGTGAAATGTGAGAGGAAAGAAGATTCGAACTGCACAGAAGTCCTCAGCAGAGCAAAGATCACCGGCCGTAGAGGAAGTATGTTTGGATATGATGATCGTTATGTACGACTCAGCCTTATTAGGAGACAAGATGACTTCGACTTGCTAATTCGTCGATTGACAGATCTCGTTTCTGAGGAGAATGGAGCGGAAAGTATGTGAAGGAAGCTACAGAATCAATCTCTTGATGATTACTCATTGCTCAATTTCCTGTAATAGTGTCATAGTAACTGTTATTTATAGCAGAGGTCAAGCTCTTATTAACCTTGAAAACTTGTGGATGCCAGAAACATAGTGTTTTCTTACTGATGTCACACACCCAACAAGGAAATTCAAAAAGGTGAATAAAACAAGGTGAATAATTTGGTCAAATCAGTTGTAAGAATCACATGATTATACTGTTTTGAGAATAATTTATATGCATCGAGTATGAAAATACAAAAAGGTGAGAATTACGTCGTATCAATTCTAAGATCCCAATGATTCCTCCTCGCCGAGTTGGTCGGGTTGGGGCATGCCGGTCTGACCCGATTCCTTGGGCTGGGCTCTTTATTCTATTCCCTTATTCTGGATTGGGCTAATACTGCCCAGTTAGTTCACCCAAGTTATTGGTCTGTGTGGGGAAGAAAATCGATAACCAAAACTTAATACACATCACAACTCTAAAGCAATTTTATTTCTTGATTTTCGTTCTATATTTTTATAATCGCAAATTATAATCTTGAGTGGTGGTATAAAAATGGGGTCTGTTGTGTAACGGATCCCATCCCACGTTCAATAAATAAGGATTGAAGGGTTCTTGAGGTAATTTACATGATGAGATATACTTCCCCTTTAGTAATCAATTTTTTAATGGTGAGTCGAGCTCCTGACATAATGATATTAGAATAAGATCCTGCTGGTAGCCAGGGTAGACCAGTGTGAAAGTATGGCCGACTTGGAGACAGGTTCCGACTTTAAAGAGGGAGATGATCTACAGAAATGCTTGCTTTTTCTATGATCTCTACAAAAACAAACTTTTAATGTCTGTAGATTTTGGTAATTTTGTCATATCTCACAATAAATCACCTTAACAAATCTATCGGCAAAAACCACCTCAATATAGCCATAATCAAGCATCAAAATCACAATAATTTTCTACTTCTCTCAAAATAATCCATCAATGTTCTTGTCAATGCAGTGGGGATCCATTATTCTTGGAGCCCTTTTGCATTTAGAATGCAGCAAACAGTGTAGTCCTCATACCAGGATGGCATAAAATGAGCTACACATTTTTATGATCAATCTTACATCTCACGATAACTCAAAAATCACATTCAAAGAGTCCATTCCATTGCGAAGAATGCAATCACAAAAGGAAAACACATAGTTTTTGGAACTGGATCCACTCAGCTCCTCTCTGCAGCAGTTTTTGCCCTTTCGATGAATCTTTCATCGCAAGCAAATGTTGTGGTCAAAGCCCCTCAGTATCATATCGTTCTATCTAAAGTCTAAACTATCTAAATTTTCACTTAGTCACTACAAAAGATTATATTGTTATGAAAAATAAAGTCGTAATATGATAGTAGTTACTGATGATATTGATTAAGTGATCATATCTTTTATTGTCACGATGATATCTTTTTAAGTGACTATAAGTTACAATGATAATTATCTCAACATTATCAAGGTTTGTTCTAACTACAGTGACACCTCACATTGTTAATTTAGTTGACAAAAGTTTAATAAAGTATATATAACTATGATTTGACAAATTAATAATAACACCACAAATCAGATGATGGGTTATTGTAATATTTTCAAACCACAGTTATTATTCTGTTAGATTCATAAACTTTCAAACTATAACGGATGTTATGGTTGGGAAAGAGTACTGTATTGAGATCACAATACAGCTTAACAATAACAAAAATTAGTGTTTTTTAGTTGTCATATTGACAATCAATGCATAAACATTGACAACGTAGTGACTGTAAAACTGTTAACACTAATAGTGACAATGTAAGCACAATTCTTGTCATTGTTAAGGTTGTAAAACCTCATTTTTGTGTATTATTACTTAATTATCCTTTTTCTCGATTTTTCACATACAGAATTTTAAGCAGCAAACCGATTTCTTTGAAACTGCCGGGTTTCATTTCATGGACGATCTGAAAAATGTTTCCAATTATAAATCAGAAGTGACAGAATTTGTGACTTCACCAAATAATCTGTGAAAAAAGCTGTTCTTGAGGATAATTCTGTGAAGAGTATCCATGATCGTGCTTATTATTGGCCTCATTTTACTGCAATTCCAGCTCCATCAGATGAAGATGTCATGATTTTCACAATTTCTAAGCTCACTGGCCATGCTGGAGGTAGATTTGGGTAAGTTACATACTGATCTTTCTTATTATTGACAGTCGATGTTATCATCCATTAAACTAAGGTTGTCAAATTGGCAAATCTTATTACAAGTCCAATTGGGTTCTGATATGAATTTTACGGTCTTAGCTGATTAAAATGTCTAATAGATCATATATGTTTATAAATATCTCTAGTTCGAAATAGGTAGAGCTAATGAGTAATTAAGCAATACGAAGTTTTTCTGTTAAAACTCCAAATCAAAAGAATAATCTTATATATGATACTAACAAAAAGACTCAAACATACAAGGTAACATGTGTGGATTATAATTATTGTTTATTGTTATTCACATGCCTTTCATTACTAGGTTTTAGAGTGTTACCTAGATTCTGATTTGATACTAACGAACACAAATTCTAGAGTTTTTTGGTTCAGATTATCCTAATTTGATCTAAACCGGGTCCATCATCAACATCATAAGTTTTGACCTATGATGATAAGCAAAAAGAACTAGGTGGGCTAGATGAAGGTTAGCACATTTTCCTTGTTGTGAACAGATGGGCTTAATATACGACAATATGATAACATACACACGCCTAGCAGAAATGGGAGTCCCAAGGGATAATCAACTCAGAGCTCTACAGCTTTTGAACGCAATTCTACAAGGAAATGGCAAAGAAATCTTTCAGTTTGCATATAAAACAATGAGAGACCGTTGGGAGCAACTGAGTCAGGTCATATCGTTATCAACTCGTTTTACGATCCAAGAAATCCCTCCTCAATTGTGCAACTTTTTTCAGCAAGTCAGAGGACCATCTCCAGGCGAATAGTAATTTCAGAGCCTTATGCAATAAATTCATCCGTATGTTAATGATGTTCTTATGAATGACAGCATATGCATGGGTAAAATGTGAGAAGAAAGAAGACTCAAACTGCACGGAAGTCCTCAGCACAGCAAAGATTACAGGCCGTAGAGGAAGTGTGTTTGGATCTAATGATCATTATGTATGGCTCAGCCTTATTAGGAGACAAGATGACTTCGACCTGCTAATTCAACGATTGAGAGATCTCGTTTCTGAGGAGAATCGAGCAGAAAGTATGTGAAGGAAGCTGCAGAATCAATCTTTGGAAGATTACTCATTGCTCAATTTCCTGTAATAGTGTCATAGTAACTGTTATTTGTAGCAGAGGTCAAGCTCTTATTAACCTTGAAAACTTGTAGATGCCAAAACGAAGTGTTGTCTTCTCACTGAGGTCGCATGCCCAATAGGAAAATTCAAAAAGGTGAATAATTTAGTCAAAACAGTTGCAAGAATCACATGATTATATTGTTTTGAGAAAAATTCAGATGCATCGCGTATGAAAATACAAAAAGGTGAGAATTATGTCATATCAGCTCTGAGATCCAAATGATTCCATCACGATATAATCCCCAACTTTCAAGAAAAATTTATATGCACCTGTGATGAAAATACATAAAATTAAGAATAAGGTCATAGTAGCAATGGATTCATGTAATGCTGCCGTGTTATTATACCACACCAGCATAGGGCTGCAAATTGTAAAGAGTGGCAATTCCATGTATTATTGAGTACAAAATGGTTTCGTTTCATCTATAATTTTCCGCTTTTCTAGATCTTAGAATAAACATATATGCAGGAACTAAACCTACAGTGAAAGAATTGATGAGATATAAATCAGGTCCCTCTTTGTTGCTACCTTGAATTGCCTACAGGCTGCAGCTTCTGTGTTGGAACCACAGTTGTTAGCTGGACAGCAATAAAAGTGTGTCAATCAAACGACAAAATACCTTTACACGAGCTCACGTCTCGGCCCCACTGACTGTCTTTGGTTTGTATGATTTGGTTTTACTCTCCGCTTCATTAAGAAGCAAAGGAATGCCAGAATTAGAATCAACGGTATAGAAACTTCATATTTCTCTCTAGGAGCTAGCAAGCGATGGTAATCAGCAAATAATTCGCCAGCTGTGATCTGTGAAATACTGAAAACTAATCAGAAGGAAATACTTGAAGCATTAACATCGAGTAGGAAATTAGAAAATCAGAATACTGAACAATTAAACTGTTTTCACCAAAAATGATCCTGACCAAAAAATAAAGAAAGTGGGGCCCTTAATCTCGCAATTATAACTTTAATGAAGCGAGGGAAAGAAAAGGATTTCACGAAAAGACAAATAAGGCTAAAATAGCAGCTTCGCATCCCAAGCCCCAATATTGCTTTCTGTTGGCCCTGTACTCCCTCTACACAAGTTTCTTTCCTTATCAAAGAAGGGGACGGCAAAATAGTAGCAAAAACACCCATGGAAAGCTTTGCATAAATGCAGCAGTGTTAGTGTACCGTGTAGTTTATTCCCTTGATAGCTACTGAAGCAGGTAAAGGCCTTCCACCATCTGATGAAAAAATTCTTCCGTGTATTCCTGTCTGCAAGATAAAAGGTAAAATTTAATAAGTGAATCCCACCTGGTAACAATACTGTGAGAAAGAAGCTACTTAATAGTTGCAGGCATATAAATCTGTGAAGATTCTCAGCATTGCCTGCATTTCCATATTATCTCTATCTAAATGGCTAACTATGCACAACAACATATAGTTGATTTCACGAACTATAATACCCAGATAGCACCAGCTAAAATGAATGTTAAATTCCCATAGCTGAAACTTGAAACTTGGTTTTCATTTTGAAATACTGATCTATACGTGGGTTACTAAATTTTGTCATCTTCAAAAGATCTTTTGTTATTGGGAAAAGGAATGAGGGAATCACCAGTGTAACAACCCCCTTTAGCTTGACTAAGTGAATATCAAATTGAGTCACATTGTGCAAAGAGTGAACCTGTCACCGGTACCTGGCCGAGATGTGTTATTAGTGAAACTTAAGCCCCTCCATCAAATAGGTGATTGGTTGATGTATTACTACCGTCTACCGTAAGTGAGTTTGAACTCATGACCTTGTAGTTAGAAGTTATGGGTCAAACCAATCGGGCTACCAGCTACCAAGATGGTGGTGTCATCTTCAAAAGCTAGCTTAAGAATAAACATGATGAATTGTACAAAAAAAATTTATGTAGGTGGTGATTGTTTATAGAAGTAACCGGTCACAAGCACTAAAGAGATGAAGTACAACATATGACTTATACTAGAAAAAAATTAAAATTTTCAAAGTGAATAAAAAAATTTAAAAAAATTATATTTACGAAAACATGAAATACCTTCACCAGACTCGCAACAAGGTTCAGCATACTCATTCTATTATATTCCCAGATGGCTAGAAGCTGCAAAGAAAGAAATGCAGTAAAACTTGATGGTAAATTGCTGTACAACATCACAAGAATGCAGAAAGGAAGTATCTCAGCTATTAAATCAAAGAAACAAAACACAAGTCCTGTATCCCATCCATTGTTCTTATCCATGCAGTAAATTTACTTAATCTATATATTTATGATTGCATGGCAAGATGTTTAATCTACTAGAGCTACATTACCAGTTATCATGAAATAAATACGATCTCATTTAATAACATCACTCAGTAATAAGTAATACATAGAAAAAGATCAAGAAGGGTATCATCACACATTTAAAGAATGAAAAACAGCAGTGGACTTACTGCGTGTCCCGAAAAATTCGAAGGCTGATAATCACCGTGAAAAAACTCATGACTAAGATCTAACCTCAGTGGCATTAGGCCATTTGTTGTCACTAATCTCTAGTGTCAGTTCAAAGCATCCGTGATGAATGTAATTCCAGTCTTGCATGCCACCATCTATGGGATACCTGGCAAGTAAATGAGAAATCAGCAGAGAAGCAAGGCTGAAAAAAATTTTGAAGCACTTTCAATTGAGGGATTTCATGGCTATAATCCATCAAAAACACACCAGAATGCTCCATTGGTAATTCCCCCTGGAAATTCCTTGCTTAGAGACATATTAAAGTGAGATCTACTGTATAATTAACTGGCCAAGTATCTAATTGTGCTCATTTTCCACGTTGGCACGCTCTTAAGCACATGAAATGGGCGCCCCAGCGCCCATTTATCGTAAATTGGCCACAAAGGTAGGCGCCTAAGCGCCTAGAGCGCCCATCGCCAAGAAATTGGACCGTATGTAGGCGCTTAAGCGCCTAGAGCGCCCAATTACGCAATTTCCCATCTCCAGATCATGCCCTTGGGAGCTTAGGCGCCCATCTCCGTTGACAATTTTTACGTGTCGACTTCTTCGGTGCTTAATTTCTTCATTCCAATGGCTTTGTTCTCGATTTTAGTCATCGTTCTGGGCTTCAACATGAATATGTCTCTTTCTAAGACACTTAACACCCAAATCAAATAATTTCAAGATAAAAATATAATAATTCTATACATAAATATGATTAAAATGTAATGTAATTATGGAATTATCAAGTGTCATAGTAATTGTTATTTGTAGCAGAGGTCAAGCTGTTATTAATCTTGAAAACTTGTGGATGCCAAAGACATAGTATTGTCTTCTTATGATGTCACATGCCCAATGGGAAATTTCAAAATGTGAAGAATTTAGTCATATCAGCTGTAAGAATCACATGATTACAATCTTTTGAGAAAAATTTGTAGGCATCGAAGTATGAAAAAATACAGAAGGGTGAGAATGACGTTGTATAGCGAAAGAATTGATGGTCCCTCTTTGTTGCTACCTAAGATGGCGTACAGGCTACGGCTTCTGCGTTAGGACCACAATTGTTACCTGGAAACGACAAAATGCCTTTACACAAGTTCACGCCTCGGCCCGACTGTCTGTCACTGTGTTTGGCTTATGTGATTTGGTTTTACTATCGTCCTCGTTAAGAAGCAAGGGAATGCCAGAATTAGGATCAACGGTATAGAAATTTCTATATGCTCCGTTGGCAGAATCTCTGTCACTTGAACAGTGACTTGTTCTCAAAGGGCCAATTAGAGCCCACTACAATTTGATCACGTGGTTTTGTCAGAATTTTGGCACCTTGAGATATATGTGTATATATATATATATAATAAATTTATCTCGTCGAGAAAATATTTGTGAAATATATAAACCAAAATTTAATTGTGAATGAAAAATTAATAAATAAATAAGGACATTATATGACGTGTTAAATTAATCTATGGAATTTAATTAATATTAAATTTTGAGTTGAAACACGATTATAATTATAAAATTAAAGCGAAGAAGTATTAACTCTAATCATATGCTTATGTGTATATAAAACAAGAGTTATGTCTCTTGTTAATAGACGAGTATCGTCAAACTACGTTGCATTGCACAACTATAAATAAGAGCCTAGAACTAAGCCAAAGAGATAAGGGAAAATATGCAGTATTCACGTTGTTTGAACACGACACTACATACACCAAATCGACCTTTCATTCAAAAGAGGGTTTTAAGTTAGCTCGTTTGCTGTTTCCGACTATTGGAGTGTTGCCTTAATCGGAGAAGAGTCAATATATCTTGGGAAATTTTTTGCCAGTGACCTTCGAGCACCTCAGAGGGGCAAATAAAGCCTTAAAGACACTGTTGGAACGATGGGCCTCAACTCAATTTTATTTGTATTTAACATTTCAAGTAGGTTTTCTATTTTTTCTAATTTTATATTTCATGGTGAATCTTATGTGATATATTTGCATATGATCTGTTGAATGTTTTATTTCTACTTTGAGTTATGCAAGTATTTGTACGCGGTCATAATTTTCTAACAGGTTTCACAATCAAGAACAAAATCTACGGTTGCTGCTACTTCTCCTGATACCATGCAGGTACTCTTCGTTCTATATCCAAGGATGGCTGCAGTAACTGCAAAAACAATGGCAATATAACAACAATTCCTTTGAAAAACTACTATTTTCCGCAGAGCATTTATTTATATTATCACTGAAAATTTGCATAAAACGCAAATTAGCATGAAATTGTAGCAGCTCTGCAAAACCAAAACATGAACATCCCTAAGCATAAAGACTAATATAACCATTTGGTCATATTAGAAGCATTAACATCAAGTAGGAAATTAGAATACTGAACAATTAAACTCTCTGCACGAAAAATAATCCTGATAAAAAAATCAAGAAAGTGGGGCCCTTAATCTCGCAATTATAACTTTAACGAAGAGAAGGAAAGAAACAGATTTTACGAAAAGAAAAAGAGATTTTTGCAAAAATACTCCTTGTGAAATTTTTAATTAGCAAGAACCCTCTTCTATTTTTATAATTAGCAAAATCACCCCGTGTTAATCAGTCAATGCATTATAAGTCCTTCCACTCTTTAGGTGTACTAGACACGCTGTCTCTGTGGCTAGGATGTATTTTTGCTCGTAAAAGGACAAAAGTGCCCTTATATAACAATATTAAATAATCAGTATTTTTCCTATTTCTCAAACTCAGAAAACTGATTTCTGGAGCCCCCTTCTTCGAAAAAAAAAAGAGTGTACTTTGTTGGATTGTAATTTGAAGTTAAATATAAATGTTTTTTTTTTATCCATTTACAATTCTCTAAATTTGCAATTATAACTGTGGAGTTTGTAATTGTAAGGGAAAGTTAAATTTGCAGTACTCCGAAGAGTTTGCACACTTCTCAACTTGCTCCACCATCAACAACTTTCGCTGTTGGATGAAGGAACTGGGTAATGTTGGGGTTGGGGGTGGATAGAGGCTAGGTTTTTTCTTATCAACCTTTTGTTCTATTCTAATCAATTTGTGTGTAGATATATATTTATAAAAATATAATATATAATTGTATTAAAAATAATCTCTATACTACTACTACTACTAATAATAATAATAATAATAATAATAATAATGAAAATAATATGAATATTTTAATAATTAAAATATGTCAAAAAAATGTGTCGTGCATAAATATTAATATGATACATTCCCTTTTCTAATATATTTTTATTAAAATATTCATATTTATTTACTTGTATAAAGAAGATAATTAAATATGTAAACATTTACATAAATGAATATTTTAATTAAAGAGGGATCTTTTTTCTTTCTATTGAATCCACAAATTGTAAACTTTGACTTCATGCGGATTCATTCCGTTAGAATTTTGAATAAAAAGGTTGAATAAGTGTAGGGGCATTATTATCCACAAATATGTAAACTTTAGTTGGGAGCATATATATAAATCTGTGAAGCTTCTCAGCATTGCCTGCATTTCCATATTATCTCTATCTAAATGTCCCAATTATGCACAACAACATATATATAGTTGACTTCAAGAACTTCAATAACTAGATAGCACCAGCTAAAATGAACTTTGAATTCCTTTAAGTTCCTTGCTTGTAAAGAATTCATGGAAATGGAACAGTAATTGATGTTAACCAAAGTAAATGATGACTTTTCTATTTCCAAATTACAAACTTTTCTATTTCCAAATTTCAAACTTTGCAAAATATTAACATAATAAGTTCAAAAGTGATGAAAATTCTTATGTATCACTATTATATCGCCAACGGCAGCTTATGCATGCATGGGATGAAATGTGAGAGAAGAAGACACAAGTCGCAATCAAGCCCGTGATCTCTCCAAAATCCATATCCCAAACAAGTCATGAAAGAATCAGCTTCATGATAAACGGGCAAAAGTTGTCAACCTCCACATGCCATTTATTGAGCAACCCCAACTTATTATTCAAACTTATTCAGCTTTTATAACAAATTTTCCAAACCACATTTCTAATATTTTAATTTTCAGACGACTCCCAGCTGAAAAGTACTCAACTTTTCCATCTATAAATAAAGCCAAACTCAGTTTCCAATTTAAGAATAACATAATGGCTACGGTCAAAATCTGCTTTGCTCTTAATATCTTTCTTATTTTGCAACTTTCTGTAGGAGCAAAAGAGCTAAGTTGGAGCCAAAAAGCTGCTGCAGAAGCAGAAGCTGTGGCATCAATTTCTTGTTCTGGGCATGGAAGAGCTTATTTGGATGGATTGATTATGGATAATAAGCCAGTTTGTGAGTGTCATGAATGTTATGGAGGGCGTGATTGCTCTGTGTTCTTGAATGGTTGTGCTGCTAATGCTGGGAGGTAATTATTTTATCCCTTTCTGGTTATTCTGGTTCATAAATATGATAGTTTTGTATTGAGAAATATGTGGGAATTTCTTGCATCACTACAAGAAAACAACCCTTTACTAACGGAAAATTTGTAATGGATAAAATTTTATTAAAAATAGATGATATCCATGACAGGTTTATAACGAATCCCTAATGGATTTGAAAAATGAGGAAAATATGTATAGATAATGGAAGTTCTGACAAACTTGTAATTAATTCCTTTAACAATTTTTTTTTTTTAGTTTGTAATGGATTTTATTACAAAAATTAGTTTTATGACGGGTTTCAATGCCACTATAGAATTAATTAGTGAAAAAGCATATGCTAATGAATTTGTGACAAAATAATTTGTGATGGATTTTTAAATTTATACTGAATTTTTTCATTAGTAAAGGGATATTTTTTTGTAGTGTACATCGAAAAAAAAAAAAAGAAATTTGGCTTAATAATACTTCCGCATGTATTTGTTTTCTTTATTATGAAGAGATGTTGTACCTAGCTTAGGAGTGTCAGCAGGCTGAGCTAAAAGGAAATTGAAAGATTAAGCTCAAGTTGCATATAATATATTATTATAAAAAATATATATATATATATTTATATTATTAAAAACTTGCAAGCTCATGATAAGTATTTTTAAGTTCAACTACTTTTATAGTTTTAGCCTAATGAGGTTCCGTCCATGTGTCATCATCTCCAGTTCCAACAGGGCCTCATCTGACGGTGCCTCCTTGTTGGGGTGATCGGATCTACTATCTAGAGGTAGATCCGCGTGAGTACCGGCGGTATGGCCAACCCAAAGAAGGGGTTCCCACTTTGGAGGGAGAGATGATCTACAAAAATGCTTGCTTTTTTCGTCCTCTCTAGAAAAACAACTTTTATAATATTTTTAGAGTTTGATAATTTTGTCATATTTCACAATAAATAACCTTAACAAATTTGTCGGCCAAAACCACCTTAATATAGGCATCATCACGCATCAAAATCAGAATCGTTGTTCTATTTCCATCAAAATAATCCATCAATATTCTTGCCAATGCAGTGGGGATCCATTATTCTTGGAGCCTTTTTGGATAAAGAATGCAGCAAACAGTGCAGTCCTCATATCAGGATGGCACAGAATGAGCTACTATTTTAATGATGGATCTTACATCTCACAACAACTCGAAAATCACATTGTTAAAGTCCATTCCACTGCCAAGAATGCAATCACAAAAGGAAAATACATAGTTTTTGGAGTTGGATCCACACAACTCCTCTCTGCAGCAGTTTTTGCGCTTTCAACGAATCTTTCGTCGCGAGCAAATGTTGTGGCCAAAGCCCCTTTCTATTCGGTATCGTTTTCTATCTAAACTATCTAAATTTTCACTTTGTCACTGCAAAAGAAAATATTGTTATGAAAAATAAAGTCATAATATGAAAGTAGTCACTGATGAAATGTATTAAATGATTGTATGTTTTATTATCACAATGATATTTTTTAAGTGACTAAGTTTTAGTGATAATTATCCCAACATTCTCAAGGTTTGTTCTAATTACAGTAACACCTCATCTCGTTAGTTTATCTAACAAAAAGTTTAATGAAATATGTATAACTATGATTTAACAAATTAATAATAACACCACAAATCAGATGATGTGTTGTATATTTTAATTTTTCCAAATCCTAGTTATTGTTTTGTTAGATTTCGTACATTTTCAAACTATAAGGAATGTTATGGTAATTAGATTAAGGGGAACGAGTACTGTACTGAGGTGGCAATACAGCTTAACAGTAATAAAAATTAGTGTTTTTAGTTGTCATATTGACGCATAAACGTTGACAACCTAAGTGACAATAAAATTGTAAAGAATACAACCCGTGTTTAAATCAGTAGTAGCAATGCAAGCATATTTTTTGTCATTGTTAAATTTGTAAAATCTCATTTTTGTGCATTGTTACTTAATATATTGTCATTAATTATCCTTTTTCTCAATTTTTCACATACAGCCTTATAAGGAGCAAACCGATTACTTTGAAACGGCCCGGTTTCACTTCGTGGACAATCTGAAAAATGTTTCTGATTATGGCCCAGAAGTAATAGAGTTTGTGACTTCACCAAATAATCCAGATGGGAATTTCAGAAAACCTGTTTTTGAGGGCAGTTCTGTGAAGTATATATATGATCATGCTTATTACTGGCCTCATTATACGGCAATTCCAGCTCCAGCAAATGAAGACGTCATGATTTTTGCATTTTCTAAGTTCTCTGGCCATGCTGGAAGCAGATTTGGGTAAGTTACATACTATTCTTTCTCGATTTGACCTATGATGGTAAGTGAAAAGAACTAGGTGGGCTAGAAGAAGGTTAATCCATTGTGCTTCTTATGAACAGATGGGCTCTGGTGAAGGACAAGCAAATCTACGACCGCATGCTAACATACATAGACATCGCAGAATTGGGAACCTCAAGGGATACTCAGCTCAGAGCTCTACAGCTTTTCAAGGCAATGCAACAAGGAGATGGCAAAGAAATCTTTCACTTTGCATATAAAACAATGAGAGACCGTTGGGAGCAAGTGAGTCAGATCATATCGTCATCAACTCGTTTTACGATCCAAGAAATCCCTCCTC
>JACFYI010003838.1:250783-276970 GCA_014898755.1 Handroanthus guayacan
CGTGCATGTTATTTTTTGCTAGAAGCTCTAGGTTTGATGTATGTTTACATGTTATATTTTTTTCTCTTTAATAATATTTTGATAAGATGATATAATTATTATTTTCTGACATAAATAACTTTCGAAAGAATGAATACTAACATATTTAGTTAAATGCAAAAGTCAAGTTGATTTGCAACACATGCTATATTTAAATGTAGTCATCAAGAAAAAAAGGGGATAAGAGACAACAAAACACGGAATTTCATTTTCTTCGTCTTACCAAATGCATAATTTATTTTCTTTTTTGAATCCAAAAGTAGAATTGCTAGGCCCACATTTTCTTTATCTTGGAAATAACTGTTTATAACAATTAAATATCTCGATGCATGTATTTATTACTTTACAATATTATTAACAATATATGATCGCTGATAAATTTTATTGTAAGAAATCATCTCAAATGACAGAAAAGTTCACCACTTTGAATTATTATCCTATTGACATGTATTGAGGGATTATGATCTATAAAAAATCCTTCAGTGGATAAACAATGTGTAAATTGAGTTTAAGCTATCGACTCTTCTAATATAGAATAAAATCAGTTATCATCGTTAACTAATGGTACTAATATGATTTTAGCAAAGGACAAAAGGCACAAGATGACCCCTTGATTGCTTCATTAGTCTTCAAACTTACTTGTGTCTTTCGCATAATCATTTGTCAACAACTAAACCAAAAATATCTAGGCTTAAACCAATTCATATTAAAATTTAAACCTAAACATTTCCACATGCATATATTTTAAATCCTAAGTGGGCCCCACATTTGGACACACACCCCAAACCCCCATGTTGTTCTTGTCCTGACCAAAACCACCTTTTGTCTTTTATCATTTCTTTTTTTAAAATAGGGGAAATAAACTACTAACATACAAGAAAACATGTTAGGATTGTCCATTATATTCAGTGAGTCAAATATGTTTTGAGTTTTAAATTCATGTATGATATGATATGAGATGAGTTTTTATTTTTCAAAATTGAAATTTTTTTGGACCTTTATTTAGATTTTAAATTTGATCTAAAAATACACGCAAACTTTAAATTTATTTCTTTATAATGTATAATGTATTTCATGTCGTTGAAATGATTTTGTTCTTATACTTATAAGTGGGGTTTCCAATTAAGTCAAGTGGATCGTGCACGTTTGTCTTACATTTGATGAGTTTTTTTTATTTTTTTTTTCAAAGTCTAATTTTTTTTCTTTTTTTCCTTTACAATTTAAATCTAGTTTTTACAAATGTGAATCTTATGCGTCATCTTAGATATTATATGGTTTTTGTATATTTTGTTTTTTTAGTCACATTCTTTTCATAGATTATGACTTCCTCAAAAGGTTTCATTTATTGTATCATAGCAACAAATATTGTACTCTAACATTATTTGTTCATTTCCATTTCTCAAGCTTGACGAATTAAAACTTTTGATTGGTTTATTTTATCAATTAATCTAGTTTGCGTGTAATTTATTCCATCATTTTCATCTCCTGAAATTATATTGGTAATATATCAATAGGTATATGTGTATATATATACATGTGCAGTATGTGATAATAACACGTAACTTTCAAAATGTCTTAAAATTTAGAATTTTAATTATTACATGATAAACCTCGAGTATGGACAAGAAAACGTTACTAACAAATACTTGATTTTTTATTTTCCTTTTTGAAAAACCTAACAAAGTATTTTCAATCCAAAAATAATATTTCATCAATTTTAATTTGGAAAAACCCATAATTTAATTTTTCTTAATTAACTTAAACTTGAATTCTTAAATTATAAAACTAATTTAATTTTTTAAGAAATTCTAATTTGATTTCTACAGTTGATTTTGATAAATTAAAATTTTGGATAAAGGTAATTTCCGTGTGTTTTAAATATATAAACTATAATAGATATAATTTTGATTTTAAAATTATGAATTAATGCAAATATAAATTTTTTTTTCAAAACAGCAGTTTTGTAAAAGCTTTAATTATTACAACAAATAAATACAAGATTCTTACGCAAAGAGCTCAAAAAAGAAAGTTCCCACATGATGCATGATGCATGATGTGAGGCATGTGATATAATGTTCACATGCATGATTTAGCATAATCATCATGATCATGATCATTCTCATGATCGGATGCCTCATGCCACATGGCTAAGCGAGGCATGAGAAAAATATCATCGCCACGTACGCATTAGGGAGATTCCAGCTAAAGATCTCCTCTCCCTTCCCTTCTCTCTAAACTCTCTGTTTTCTCTCTCTAATCTCTCTCCACCCAAAATCTTTGTTCCGAAACAATAAAATCTGTGCATTTTCCCCACTCCGTTAGCTAGGAGTAATTTTCAGAAGAAGATAACTAATTTTTGTGCTTATTTTCTTTGAAAGAAATTCTCGGAAATAATTGAACTCAGGTACGGTTTATTTTTGTTGTTCTGCTTTTGTAATTTGTGTTTAATTGATCTTTTGATGTTATCTATATTTATTGGTCAGTGATTTCTGAATCTTTTTTTGGTGGAACCGGATTTGAAAAATGCAGTAATTTGTAGCTAGCTGAGAGTATTTATATTTGAGAAATTGAGGAATTAATGAAACTCTGCTTGAACAGAGTCTCTGGTTAATTGTTTGATTTGGCTAAGTAGAAAGATGATTGCCTCTTGTACCCAAAAAAGGGGGGAAAAAAGAAAAAGAAAAGAAAAAAAAGCTGAGAGGGAATTATATACACAGATATATTTTGCGTGTATAATATTCTTTGGCACGATAATATATATATATATATATATATATATTTTAAGCTGATTTAATATTTTTTATGCTAACTGGTTGAGGCTTCTTGACTTGGGTGTATGGATATAAGATTGTGTATCATTGTTAGTTGGTGCCATATTTGTCTTTTCAATTCTCCTTTTCAAAAGAATAAATCCATGAGTGTTTGATATTTCCGTGGCCTTCATTTGCTCTTTTATGCTGCATAGGCTATCGGACATCTGATCTAATTCAGTTGATTCAGTCTTTCTAGGTGTACAATGTTATATGATGACTCTACATAGCGAGTGTTTTTTGAACATTTTGGTAATTTTGTGGTTTTGCAGGAAACAGGCAACAGAATCTATACCCTCAGATTATTTTGTGTAGGAAGTTTACGCGCAATAAATTTCATTTTTTATTTGACTGAAAGCTTGAAGCTCTGTTGGATCAATTAATCATATCTGGACGAGTTGAGTCCAAAAAAAAATGCTGAATTATAGTCTTTTGATCCTGGATTGGTAGAAGCTTATATGGAAATTGACAGCTATACTTACGCCTCCCATCTTGTTTAAATAAAAAGGTTTATGGCAGCCACAAATGAAAAGTGGATCGACAGTTTGCAGTTTTCCTCATTGTTTTGGCCTCCTCCACAAGATGCAGCACAACGGAAGGTGAGTCTTTTGATTCCTATTGGTATCGATCGTGATCAAGGCCTTACTACCGACTTTTTGTCTAAGATCAAAATTGAGAATTTTCTGATCAAAATATTTTCTATCGGCCGTTTTATATTGAGACTTGTTTTATTAAAAAATTTTCTACTTTAAATAGAAGAGTTGTCCTGCATTTGTTTATGAATAACAAGTGTTTGAACTTTCTTATCTAAAGATCCTCGCTCTGTCTTTTCTTTTCTTGGGTTATATATAGTGCACATTAGCCTTTTGGTTACCATATAATTTACTGTTTGATGACTTTATGTGTATAGTTACATTTTCTTGAACCTTTTTGAAATTTCTCCTTTTCAGATTCTAAATTTCTAAATAAATTTTTCACTTTAATGTAGGCTCAAATCACTGCTTATGTTGAGTACTTTGGCCAATTCACATCAGAACAATTTCCTGATGATATAGCAGAGGTATTTCCTTTTTCCTACGACCTCTGAACTACCTTCGCTTAATAGAACTAATCAAGGAGGGCAATGTTTTGTTACTTACACTTTGATAGTAAATGGTTTCTATAGATCTGTTAATGCATGCTCAGAAATGCTTCCAATTTGTAATATTTGCTGTTTTGGCAGCTGATCCGGAGCCGGTATCCGTCCAAGGAGAACAGACTTTTTGATGATGTTCTGGGTAATTGTTATATCAAGGAACTGATGTAAAATGCTTTTCAGCTACTTTGTGCTGTATTATGACCTGTGATTTTGCTTCATTTTCCAGCAACTTTTGTACTTCACCATCCAGAGCATGGCCATGCTGTTATTCTTCCGATTATCTCCTGTATTATTGATGGGACACTTGAATATGATAGGAGTGGTCCTCCATTTGCTTCTTTCATTTCCCTGGTTTGCCCCAGCAGCGAGGTATTGAGACACTATACAAATTTAATGCTTGAGTTCACTCTGATTTTTCTTCATCCGTATCATACTATGAACTAATGTATTTGGAGCATATTATTCTACTTTTATGGCCTACTTATTCACCAGTATCCTGAAAAGATCCATGTTTCTGGAATACTGGATCTGCTTTAAGTTACTCTAATAAGATACTTCACGGATATATTTTCATCTTTAATTACAGAATGAGTACTCTGAGCAGTGGGCTCTTGCATGTGGGGAAATATTAAGAATTTTGACCCACTACAACAGACCAATTTACAAGTTGGGCCGCCAGGAAAATGAAGCAGATAGAAGTAGCAGTGAAAATCATGCTTCAAGTAGTAAGTCGACAGATGGAGAACCTTCTTTTCCTTCCATTCAGCCAGAAAGGAAACCACTGAGGCCATTATCTCCCTGGATTACTGATATATTGCTTGCAGCACCTCTTGGTATTAGAAGTGATTATTTCCGATGGTATGTGATTGAAACATATAGAGGGATGTATAAAGTTGTTTATGTATCATATTATTTACTTTCAATTTGTTTGCTGATATTCTGTTGAACTAGAAGCATAAAGTTTCACCACAACGCCAGTAATTCCCACAAAAGAAATTGTGCCTCTGGAGCTCATCATAATTTAGAATACAGTCTCTCACCTTACCAAAGCTTCAGAATTGTACCTGAGATAATGAAAAGACTGTGGGTTAACTGCCACCCATTTCCATCGTTGATATGTTTGAGTTTTATCGATCTAATTCGTTACTTCCACTGTGTGTAAATTTTAGTACAAGGACTTCTTATTTGGTCATAAACCCTGTCCCAAGCCAATATGTCACATTTACTGAAAATAATTTGTCAAAATTTTTTTTATGAGCAATACAATAGCTAGTTCCTTTGTATAGGTATGCATCTTTCGTTGAAGTAAACTGGTTTTGATTGGAGGTAACCACATGTTTGACCCCCTTTTTTTACATATGTTGTAGGTGTGGAGGTGTTATGGGAAAATATGCAGGTGGAGAATTGAAGCCACCTTCGACTGGTCAGTCAAGTTTCTAACATGTCTTCAGTTAAAATATTTTCCATTAAGTGTGTTATGCATTAGAAAGTATTACATGTCATATTATTTTTGTCACTGAAATGCTTCTGCTGTACCGTGAACTTAATTTGCATGAAAGCAGTTCTTCTAGCACCACCTTTTTTGCTGGTAATTTTTTTGTGTAGTCCCATTTTTGAAAAATCTAGATCTGTGCAATATCCTCAAATTATGTTGCAATAGGGAAATAAGGACCTGGTCTGATGCTTCTTGATTCTGGCAATTTAGAGTTCCTATGGATAAGGTTATTAGTAAGGTTAGTAGACCTTTCTGAAGAATATCTGATAGTGAAGTCCAACCAGCTAAACAATGAGTTAGTGACTGATTGTTAGCTTACTTTGTTCATCTAAAATACAGTTTAACGTGAAAAGTCAAGAAGTTAAGGAATTATATTTCTTTGTGATTGCCTTCTCTCATATCTTAGGCTGATGTCTTCCCTCTAAATCTTTTAGAGCATGCTGGTTTTTATCCTCAATCTAGTTAAAGATTTTAGCAAAAACATGAAGAATGATCATTTTTGTGACAAGGATGATTTTCACAAATATTACCTATTATCTCAGCTTCTTCACGTGGATCTGGAAAGCATCCCCAGCTCATGCCATCAACTCCAAGGTGGGCTGTTGCTAATGGCGCTGGAGTTATACTTAGTGTATGTGACGATGAAGTAGCTCGTTATGAAACTGCTACCTTGACAGCAGCTGCTGTACCTGCACTTTTGCTTCCTCCCCCAACAACGCCTATGGATGAGCATCTAGTTGCTGGTCTGCCAGCACTTGAGCCCTATGCACGGCTATTTCACAGGTTAGTTTTTTATGCTTGTTTTTCAGATGTTACAGTAAATCCAGTCATTTTCTTAATTTTCTCTTCTGGCTTAGATATTATGCAATTGCTAGTCCGAGTGCCACCCAAAGACTGCTTCTTGGACTGCTAGAAGCTCCCCCCTCCTGGGCTCCGGATGCACTTGATGCTGCTGTGCAACTAGTGGAACTCCTCCGAGCAGCAGAAGACTATGCCTCAGGAATGAGGGTAAATTCTATTTTCCTTTACCTTCATCCTTTACAACGTGTAAAGTGACATCTGGGAAAATTAAATAAAGTTATATTACGACTATTCGAAATATGGAATCAAGGCTTTCTCAGTGGCTTACCTCAAATATGGCGACATCTGCATTTTAAAAATAGATGTTCTTGTATAATTTTCAAGCAAAGATTTGTTGAAGAAGTAATAATTTTGGTTAGTGATCGGAAGTCCTGATTATTTGCTATTATTGGTGAAGCTTCCGAGGAATTGGATGCACTTGCATTTCTTGCGTGCAATTGGGATTGCGATGTCTATGCGAGCTGGAATTGCTGCAGATTCTGCAGCTGCTTTACTTTTCCGAATACTTTCTCAACCAGCTTTACTTTTTCCTCCACTGAGACAAGTTGATGGTATTGAAGTTCAACATGAACCTTTAGGTGGTTATATTTCGTCTGAATTAAAGCAGGTATCTCATGTGAACTAAACCTCAGGCTCTGAATACTTTAGTCAGTATATATTTCTTTCCTCAAAATATTCATGCCTTTTAACCAAGGTAAAGTTAAAATAGTCATGTAACTTTGGGGTTGATGCAAGAAACACATTGTTTCATAAGAACAAATCTAGTTAGTATCTATCGAGTGTCTACGCATTTGGCCCTTTAAATTGAAATGTGATAGAATTAATATATTTCAAACATCTACAGTATTTGGTCCCAAAGCCAGTCGTTGGTCTGATTTTCAACTAACCCAAAATCTGAATATAAAAAACCCAAAAAGCGACCCACAAATTTTGCTGAATCGCCCAACTTACAAGACCTTTTAACTTTTCTAATCCTTCCTGATTTGCAAAAATCTTTCAGTCTTCCTGTTATTCGACTGGGGTGGTCCCAGCTGACTTGGGACCAAATATTTAGACGTTTAGAATATGCCTGTTTAAATCTGTCACATATTAACCTAAAGGGCCAAATGTACAAGTACCTGGATAGATACAAGTTAAATTTGTGTTATATGGAACCTAAAAGATATTTCAGCAACAACCTTAAAGTTATAGGAATAAAAAAGAAATTTTGTCTTTAACTAATATTAATATATTATTTTCAGCAAAGAGAATTACCTGCAGCAGAAGCTACAGTAGAAGCTACTGCCCAAGGGATTGCATCTATGCTTTGTGCACATGGCCCAGAGGTTGAATGGAGAATATGTACAATATGGGAAGCTGCTTATGGCTTGATTCCTTTAAGTTCTTCTGCTGTCGATCTTCCAGAAATCATAGTTGCAACGCCTTTGCAGCCTCCTATATTGTCGTGGAACTTATATATTCCTCTTCTTAAAGTACTTGAGTACCTTCCTCGTGGAAGTCCATCTGAAACCTGTCTAATGAAGATATTTGTTGCTACTGTTGAAGCAATTCTGCAGAGGACATTTCCACCTGAGACTTCTAGAGAGCAGATCAGAAAAAATAGATATATTTTTGGGTCTGCATCAAAGAATCTTGCCGTGGCTGAACTCCGCACAATGGTCCACTCCCTATTCTTAGGCTCATCTGCATCCATAGAGCTTGCGTCTCGCCTTCTTTTTGTTGTGTTAACTGTCTGTGTTAGCCATGAGGCACAACCCAATGGCAGCAAGCGACCTAAAGGTGAACATTCTTATTCTGAAGAAGTAGGTGAAGATGTACAAGGAGCCAATGGGAAGCAAATAGAATACAAAAGTAAACAGGGTAAGAAACAGGGGCCTGTAGCAGCATTTGATTCTTATGTCATTGCTGCAGTCTGTGCTTTATCCTGTGAACTTCAGCTCTTCCCCTTGCTCTCGAAAGGAGGTAATCACTTGGATGGCAGAAATACTTCTGACATGGCTAAGCCTGCAAAAGAGAATTACCTGTCTGGTGAGTTGCGGAATGGTATTGATTCAGCTGTGTATCACACTCGTCGAATACTAGCAATTCTAGAGTCACTTTTTTCTTTAAAACCATCTTCTGTTGGCACTTCTTGGAGTTACAGTTCAACTGAAATAGTGGCTGCTGCTATGGTTGCGGCTCATGTTTCTGATTTGTTTAGACGCTCCAAAGCTTGCATGCGTGCTCTTTCCATCTTGATAAGATGCAAGTGGGATGATGAAATTCACTCTAGGGCGTCTTCCCTTTTCAATCTAATTGATATTCACAGCAAAGTTGTTGCATCCATAGTAAACAAAGCAGAACCATTAGAGGCACACCTACTGCATGCACCAGTGTCAAAAGAAAATACTTCATGTTTTCACGGAAAAAAACTCAACACTTGTGCTAGCTGTCCCCACTCAGAATCAGGTCAACCATCTTCATTACCATGTGAAAACTTGCCTGGATCTGGAGCTTTGGTCAATTATGAGAAGGCCAATTCAAATGAGGTTGAAAAATGTACAATGGGCAAAGGAATTGCAAGTTTCCCTATAGATGCTTCAGATTTGGCGAACTTTCTGACAATGGATAGGCATATTGGTTTCAGTTGCAGTGCCCAAGTTCTTCTAAGGTCTGTCCTTGCAGAAAACCAAGAATTATGCATTTCTGTTGTTTCATTGCTCTGGCACAAATTGATCGTGTCGCCTGAAACACAACCAAGTGCTGAAAGTACGTCTGCCCAGCAAGGATGGAGACAGGTAATTAATTGACTATATTAAAGGTACTTTATGCTTTGTGGCAAATGGATGTTAGAAGCATTGCTGTATTGCTTATGATCGATATGACATCGTAAAGAATCCAAATATGTACAGAAATAAGGTAATTACAACAGGGACTGAAGATATGGCTGAATTTATTCTTTAGCTCTTAAACTATCTTCTTATTAATTGTTTCCTGGATGTATTTTAGGAATTTCATAAATGTAGATTTATTTCTGTAATTTATGATTAAACAATTTTGTTCAGGGTCTTTTTATGTTTAAGGTTGGTATTAGGAGTTAAAAGTTAGAGTTTAATGAGGATTAGCTTATCTTTACCATAGAGAAGTTAGTGGAAAGAGAAGTTTTGAATCTTCAGTGCCTTCCATTATTTATTAAAATTAAATATTGATTAGCTTATTGAGACTTTGAAGTGCTTTGAGCTTCTTTTGGATTGTTTGATGCAATTCCAAATCCTTAAGAGTGATGCCATCGAGTTTTAGATGCGACATGGCCAGGTTTCTTTTCCCTGTCGTATTCTGTTCCTTCTTTCCTGTCATTTTTAATTCTCCAAATCCTTTTATTATGGTGATGAACATAGTAAAATGACAAGGTGAGGCTCTTCACTTCTCCAAAAGCCACCAAACTACCGTAAAATAGTACTGTTCATGGCTGCTGTTCAGCGTTCCTGAACAGCTCCTAGACTTCATCAAAGGTTGTTCTTTATCAGTTTCTGGCCATTTGTGGGAAAGAGTTGTATTTTTGGATAGGCTGAGCCAAATAGATTCTGGAATTGACAAACACAAATTTGCTTCTCAAGATATGAATTGATACTTTTTGTTTGTGGAGGAGATTGGATGATGCATGCAGAATTTTGCATTGGCAGTGAAGATTATTCATATTTGACGAGGCAAATGGATCATTGGTAAACTGAAGAGTCAGTAACCAGAGAAGATTCATGTGGCTCAGCTTTATAAGTCTCCAACAACAGAATAGCCAAAACTAGCAAGACTAAGAAGACTATTGATATTGCAAACCTATGAAAAGGATTTATATATTGCTAAGAACAAACGTGAAGATATTTGGTAGAGATTGAAGATGCAACAGTTGAAGCCTCAAAAGAATCAACCAAAGATCTTGAATCAGAGACTTGTAAGGAAAGGCCCTGTGTAAAATATATTACAAGATAGTTTTGATTTTCCACAGTATTCTTGACCAAATGTTTGTCATGGATCAAGAGATGTTCATGATGCTGATTTGTTATTCCCTCAAGAATTTAATAAAAACTGGTGTTTCAAGTTGAAGAACCAGACGATGATGCTAATGACAGGACAGAGGAAAAGGAAAACATAATGGTTGAAGCTTCTTGAGATATGCTTGTATCGCATTCTAACACTATTGTCAAAGCCACTTCAGATATGCTTGCACTGGATTCTAACTGGCATTTGGGTTCTGACATGCCATCAGAGGACGTGCAAAAATGCATTCTGAAGAAGGACCTCACAAGTGGAGGATTATGATGGTTTTGTTGGATAGAACAAGCTGGAGGTAGAGATCATAAAATCTGAAGTCATTGAGGTTAACTTTATTGCTGAAACGAAAAAAGTTATCTTTGGATCAAAGAAGTTATTGAACTAACCAGCATGGGTTGCCATGTTGAAGCATAATTTTTCTGCTGAAGTTGATTCCACTGTGATCTATCCTTGCAGAAAATTGTCCTCATACAATAAAGGAGATTGATATCCTAAATTATTTCGAGTCTTTGGGGAGAAGCTGTGGTATGCGTCACAAATCTTCCACTATATCTTCAGGGTGGAAAGGTTGCAGCTCTTCGTATCAAACACTTCATAACTTGAATTCAAATTTCCTCCAATCAGGAGAACCTGGCTGCAGAATTGTAAGCATCAAGGAAAATCAAATATAAGGGGCAGATAACATGGGAAACACAATCTATTTGAAGACAATAAAGGATGGAGATATGTCGCTGTATTCTCATTAATTATTCCTAGCGATATTTAGAACTTCATAATGAGAAAGCTTTGGAGTCTCAACCAGAGCAGAGCTAGTAGGGGCTGGACCTGGTGGTTGCGCTGCTCACTTGTCCATAATCTCAAGACTAAGCACTTTAGTTCTGTCTCCCTACCTAGATTTGATACCTTCCTTATTTATTGCAGATGAACATCGATATTGAGATTCTGAAGAGTTTTGAGCTGCTTTTGTATTGAGTGACAGGTGGCTGATATACAACTAAATTTGACAGATATTGCTATAGAATGTGACCTCAAGTTGGAGAATGACAGTTGGAGAATGAAAGGAAGTCTGGTCTTATGTTCGGGGAAGTTTCCACACCTAGATCTGAGGGTTTAAGTTGAGAATATTACGAAGAAATTTAGCATGTCCTGTTTTACTGTCAACAGGAGTACTATAGCTTCTTGAAATTAGGTAGTCTGTGGAGGAGAGAATTTGGTTCGTAGGGGAGACAATGGGTGTTTGTTTTTCTCATTACAACTCAACTATTCTTGGGTAATTTCTAGGTGGGAGCCATATATCCCAGCATCAACAACATTTGTTTTGGTTCAGATGATTTTTTACTTGTTTTCTCACCTGTAGTGCATGAATTACCATGACTATTTAGCGCCATTTGCTTTACTAGAAGTTGAATCTTTCTCCATCTAGGGAGCAGCAGTATGAACTTACAATTCTTCTCTGTTTCTTCGTACTTTTAATTGTGACATTGTATGCCTGCTTATATGAGATTCCAATCTATGCTCCATTTTTTGGGTATATTGTAGAATTCATTGATGAAAGTATGCCTCAGTGGCCTCAAATTACTATAAAAAGCCATTTACTGTTTTTCCTTAATGCAGGTGGTTGCTGCACTCTGCAATGTAGTATCTGCATCACCAGCGAAAGCTGCAACAGCTGTTGTGCTTCAGGTCCAGATTTTGTTTTGCTTGAACTTTTCACACTGAATTGTGAACTCCTCTTTCCGATAGAAATTAATATGTTTTGCCATGTATATACTTGGGGATGTTGCAATGCAAACTCAAGCTTCCCCTCTGTTGTTTTTCAATGTTGAATTAATAGTTGCTTCTGATTAGATGACTTGATTGAGAGCTGTTATATCTGTTGTTTGAACCACACATTGGATTCTTGTTTAGTTTCATCTATCACTATTTGTTTAGTCACTTTCCCGGTTATGTTTATGTGTCAGGCGGAGAGGGAATTGCAACCTTGGATCGCTAAAGATGATGATATTGGGCAAAAGATGTGGCGGATCAACCAGAGAATTGTGAAAGTGATTGTTGAGTTAATGAGAAATCACGAGGTCCTGGAGTCGTTGGTAATTCTGGCCAGTGCATCAGACGTTCTCCTTCGTGCCACAGATGGGATGCTTGTTGATGGAGAAGCATGCACTTTACCTCAGCTGGAGGTGATATAATCTGATCTTTTTCTTGTACATTTTCCATTTCCACCATTTCTTAGCCATGAAATCTATTTTGCCAACTCAACCTTGTTCCCTTACTTTCTATTCTATGATGCATGTAAAGATAGCTTTCTCGTTTTCTGCATTTAGCAGAATCCTTCTTATATTTGATTTTCTGTGATGTATTCACTTGCACCTCACAATATTGGACAGCTTTTGGAAGTAACAGCTAGAGCAGTTCAACCAGTGCTTGAATGGGGAGAATCAGGATTGGCAGTTGCAGATGGCCTTTCAAATCTGTTGAAGGTACGAAGCTCTCCAAACATTTTCACTGTTCTTAATCCAGAAAACTTGTAAAAGGGAAACCTGAACAACCCCTCTCACGAAGCACGATATATTATTGGTATCTACATCTACATGATTCACACAATGCATATATATAATTAGTAGATCAGAATCTTATTTTCCGAGTCTAAAATAACTGGACTTGGCCATCAATCATAGAAAGATTTCTTTATGTCTCATTTTAGCAAATTATAAATCACCATTAACATACTTCCTCATGGCTTATCGTATGTCCAGTGTCGCCTCCCTGCTACTGTTCGTTGTGTTTCTCATCCAAGTGCTCATGTTCGTGCTCTTAGCACATCTGTCCTTCGCGCTATTCTACATGCCGGTTCAATAAAATGTAAGAGAAAACAAGGTGATGTCAATGGAATTCGTACTCCACGTTATCAATACTTAAACATTGGCATCACTGATTGGCAAGCTGATATAGAAAAGTGTTTGACTTGGGAAGCACATAGCAGAATTGCAACTGGCCTGCCTATTCAGTTTGTTGATACTGCTGCGAAGGAATTAGGCTGTACTATATCCATTTGAAAACTAGCTTTAACATTTGGTGACTTCTTCTAGATCGAGCCGTCTGTTAAAAATTCATTTTAAGAATGGAAAGAGGTTGCATTCCTTCAGGTGAATATCATTGGCATTTACAGTAGTAGACTAGTAGTATGGTGGAATGCCAGGAAAGCTACCATTCGGGCCGGTGGCCTTAGGTTCGATTATCGTTTGTATTATTAGCTAATTAATGTTTGTTTTGAGTTGAAACTCCCAACTTAAGGATGATTAGATATTGGAGTCTATGTCCATGTTAAACCATTGCTCAGCTTTGAGTAGATATTACTTAAGTGTTTGTGTAATAATTCTTTAGCTTTGTTCTGTGATTTGAATCCACTTTTTGGTATGTTCCTAGAGTAGCTAAGAGTATTTCGTTGGGAAAACTTGACTTGCCCACATATCTGAAATGCCACGTAGAGTTTCGGTTCCAATGCAAGGCAATAAGGTAATGATTTCTTGGACCCTTGATAAGGGTCAATTTATATATCTATATATGTCTATACATTATTTTTCTCGGGTGTGATTGGTTGTTTTGGACAAAAATGCCCTTTTATGCCCACTTAGATTTAGCTTAACGCATGTGTTCGGTGATACAACGGGAAAATTTTGGGGCAAAAATGTAATCCCATTCACCATTAGATAACTCAATTGTTAGAAATACATTGTTGGAATAATCTGTGAATGTAGATACGTCCGCGCCCAAATTAATGTTGTGATGTTGCTACTGAATAACTTTAATTGGGTAATTTTCCTAGACGTGGTGAGATATATGACCTCTTCAAACATTACTAAAAGAAATTGATTTTGAAAGTGAAGGTAGGAATGGATGCAAGGGTGCATCAGCCCAGCTTGCCAATTTCAGTATGATCCACCCACAAAAAGTCATATTTGAGTTCGGAATTTTCAAGTTTGGATCAAATAGGCCGGATTGATACTCAATAATTTAGGCGTATAGGTATAACATAAAAGTTAGTCCTAATCTTATTTTTTCAATTATTTAAAATTGTGCAAACTTTAAAACCAAGAATTTCAAGGAGTCATTTCAAAGAGTCAATTTTTCTCGTACTTTTAACTTCAAAGAATTTCCTCAAAACCATAATCTTAATATTTTGTTAACTTATGATGATAAAGATTCTCGATAAATTAGATTTTGATAAGTAACCTGTGGAAGAAAGTGCACATATAAATATTTATCAAAAAGAAAAAAGAAAAGTTATACACACAATTTGCTGAAAATGATGAACAATAACTTTAACATTATCGAGAAAACAACTATGAACCATCACACAAATATATTGCACCAACATACCTTCTGGTTTGTAAAAATTACAACGTAAACTCTTTCTAATTTAAATAACACAACAGTCTGAACGAAAGACTGAAATAATACAAAATACCAATCCCTTGCATATGTAGCAAAGCACAGTAATATGAGGAGAAGTAATTCATACTATCGATCATGAGCAAGGGGCAAGTGAAAAATAAATCGTCACTATAAAATTATGATCGAGGGGCCAACGTCTTAATCAGGGATTCAGGGTGATTTAAACCGTTGTCAAGTATCCATCCCCATCATGGAACACAAAGAGAGTATGACAATAATACATATATGATGATTACAAAAAATTTGCAGGACTCTACTAATAATTGATGTCGGAATTGCACTGCATCTAGAGTCAGGTCATTAAAAAGAATCCCAATATCAACTATCCTTTGTATGCTAAACTTCAACTGAAGAAATTCTTATACCTTGTCATCAACTTCAGAAGATTCTGGTGATCCTCCGTGCTTATGTTGACTGCTTCTGGAAATTGAATGACTACGTCGTTCTTTTCCCCCGGGTTTTGATGAGGCATTGCTATACCAGATCATTCCAACAATGGCGATGATCATCCCAAGAACTACTTGTAGATTAAGACCCTCTTTTCCGAAAAATAAGAACCCCAGGATCAATACAAGGATAGTCTTCATGTGGCCAAGGACTTGGAACGAGACAGCAGTGAATCTGCCTATGCAGATGAACTGACTGAGGTTTGTTCCAACGGCAATGGTACATGAGAGGATCATGAACACCTGCAGAATCAAAGATAAGGTAAGCAAGGTTTACCTAGTTCCACAACTACCACAACTTCACAGCGAGGCAAAGAAATTTAGATATAAAGCAATATCAACAGCACACTGGAAGGAAAGGAGTATAATATGGGATGCCACAGTTCACATCAATTTCCGAAAAGTTCATAATATTGATCAATCAGCAAAAAATGAAATTAGAATTCTGTGGTTATCGGATAAAAGAAACCCACCAGATACTGGATAAACAAAAGCAGCCGACATTTTAATGCAGCATTAGAAGAATGTTAAAGAACAACTAAGATCTACTACAGAATTTTATCTGTTCGAGGGAATAATCTAATAATGGCTGTATATAGTGGCCAAACCTCTCTCTCTCTCTCTCTATATATATATATATATATTACGCAAAACCCAAGAGCTACTAAAGAATTTTATCTGTTTGAGGGAATAATCTAATAATGGCTGTATATAATGGCCCAACCTCTATATATATGTTCAAATATTCTTAAAAAGCAGAAGATCTGGCGCATGATATATTAAGCAAAACCCATTCAGAACTACGCTCAGATGCATAATTTATGCTAACATAACCAGGATGAAGAGACAAATAGCTATAATTATGCAAAATAGATGAGCATTAGCTTGTACAAGCAACTTACTATGGATGGTATATGAAAGTTGTAGGCATCAATTCTCTTGTTTGTCAACCAGTAATCTAGAAATGGGCCTAACAACAATAGTGATGCGGCCTGGCTTGGTGCAGTGTGCCCCAGCAGATTGAAGGAAGTAAGGGAGTACTTCCTCTGAAGAAAATGAACATACTGCAAATGGAAAATTCACAATTATGTAACAGTCAGCGATACACAGTTTGTAAAGAGGACTATCATTGAAGCAAATTACAGCACTCACAGATTCTCCACACAACACAGAACCCATACACCCTTTAAACTTATTTAGCACATATACAGAATTCTCATATTATAAAAGGTCAAAGTATCACATAGAACTTACATACTGTTGCAGTGACGTGCTCCAGACTGCAATAAATGCAGCAATGAAGCCCTTGGCATTAACACTCACATCAGTAACTGTGCAGACTGCAACACCAAGGAGAACAACTAAGATGCTAAGCTTTGTGTCTCTCGAATAGCGGATCTTGTCAAAAACAACTTCCAATAAGCAGGATACGGGGATCATAGTCAGTTTTGCGATCTGATAGTAAGCAAAGATAACATGCCATTTAGTAGTAGTGATATAATTTGCCTCAATATTCTCTCCTTTTTCTTACTTTTTATATTTAGAATGGATCAATGCATTGATAGTTACCTGGTAGAAGCCCACTGAATTCCACATCAAGCTGACATTCATCCCAACAATAGAAAAATTTGCAAATAAGACAAATTTTAGAAGCTCTGGCAACGGCAGATGAGAGACTTGGATGTAACCCAGCCACCTTAGAACAACCGTCATCAAGGTTGTGGTAGCAAAATGCAAACCAGTTAATGTTGTAGCTGCAGAGGTTGAACTAGTCAAAAAAACTAAAGAACCTTGCATTATAGTGGAAAGTTAAAACAATAGAATTGGAAGTTTAAAAAGTACAATATGAAGTCCATCATTAAAAACAGAGAAGAATATAACCACTATTTTGATTTGGCTACCTCTGCTTTAACTTCGCCACAATAATAATCATTGTCAGCTTCATACCACCTGGGTACTTCAAGAGTTTACAAAAAGTTCCTCTAATTTTGGAAGTAACAAAGTATCGATAACTTCTTTAAAAGTAGACTCTAGACTAGGTGGGGAAGCAGAGGATATTGTTCCATCATTCAGAATGTCTAAGCAGCATTCTTCTTTTTGCAACTAAAGAGTACTCAGTGGTGTATAATCAATATAATTTACCATATACCTTCACATCTTTATAGGCTAACAAGACTACACGAGCTCTTTAACAAAATATTGATAGTTATGCACATTTCAGAAACCAAGTAATAGTTTCACTCTGATAATAAATGTATATCTCATGCCCAAATCATGCAAATTTGGTATAGATTCTGTTCAAAGAAGGAAATAAAATGTACCGAAGCTGAAGCCATAAGTAGCCATTAATGCCTTATTGACAATAATGATCCCAACTGAAGTGACTACATTGAACATCCATGCAGCAGCATCCACTGCAGCCTTCTTATCAGCTTTGCTTGCTGGTGGCATTTTGCTTTTATCTTTTCTTAATCTCTTTATAACTGTCCAATGGGTGAAAAATTACCCTGATAGGACCATAAAGCTAAAATCAAACCACCACATTCAATGAAAGATTTTCCCCCTGAATTTCCTGCACATTCACCACCAATAACAAGATTTAAGCCAGGTGTTCCATTACCGAGCTAACGCAAATGCAGAAGTTAGCCCATTAAAGCATTTAGCATTAAAAAATGTCCTATATTTTACAGCTTTCACCGCAGAAAAAGACTGACGTGGAGTATCTACTTTAAAATAATATGGATAAAAATTAGCTGCTAAGCACTACAGTCTATCATTTCATACATCACCATTTGATCACATTTCCAAGAGCAATTATTGAAAAGTTTTTGAACCACAACGCATTCCAATCATCAGTTTACAGAGACCCTTCCAAATTCATCGCCATCTAAATTTCGAAATCAATAGCACAGTACTATATCTATTCACAAATCAAAAGACACTGAAATTTAACTTCAACACAGATCCCAAGATTTACATATCTACAGCACAAACCACATCCACTCCACAATTCATACTCAATTAAACTCCATCATTGTCAGATCTAAAATCCCAGAACCTCCAATTTCCCCAGATCGCATTGAATTCCAGAAACCCAGATCAATTACTCACCAAATAACGGATCTAACCAGACAGAATCACAAAATTCAACTGAAAATCAATGCACAACACACATTCACATTATTGAAAGAAACAACTATAGAAAGAAAAAAAAAATGGCACAAGAAAACGTACCCGTTTTGAGTATTATAACGGAATGATGAAAAGGGACTTTTGGCGTGACTTTCAGTTTTTCTCCAGATCCTCTCAACTCCTGAGTTACGTTTTTGCATGTGATTCATATATCTACGTATCTGTTCTGTATGGATGTATATGTATGTCTATATACGGAGTTGAATTGAGTAAAGTGTAGGATGAATGAATGTTGGTATGGGAAATGAGATTTGTGTTTTAGGGTTTGGCCCCAAAATGAAATGAAAATGGAATGGAGATTTCAGTTAAGGAAGTTACTTTTATGCTTTGTCCAGCTATACTATATGTACCACTTTGATTTTTACTTCAAAATTTGATTTTTACTTCAAAATATAAAAATAATAATAAATATAACTAGTGATGATTTGTTTAGGGACAATTTGTTATGATAATTTGATTGTAAATTATAGTAATGACTTAGTGAAAGATTGCTTATTACAAATTCTAATAATTTGATTATTAACAATTTGAGTTGAATTAAGTTGAATCCGAATATAGATTATGTGTAACCAAGCAGATCTTGTTAATAATGATAACCTCATTCGAAGAAGATTACATTTTAACTACGTTAAATTATGAGAATCTTGTTTGAACCAGATTATATTTTGACAACGACAAGAATAATTTTGATTTTTAACATTGACTACGAGTAATTGGGCCAAAATAATTAAGCCAAATCATTAGAAAATAAAAGTCTCAAATTGAGCCCGATAAAATAATCTTACATTAATGAGAGTCGTTGAATTGATATGTTCACCTTGCCTCACATACACTGAATTAGAAGTATACACCTCGCCGATATAATATGAGTATATACACTGAATTAAAAGTGTAGACGTAGCCGATATAATATAAGTGTATATATATATTGCATATCAGATTGGATATATGTCTATCGACCTGATCAATTATTAAATGTCGAGTTAGAGCATAATAGAGGACCAGCCTATAATTGATAGATTATGAAAAAAAATGGTCCAATAACCACATATGTGACATCTTACATATTCTACCTACTTAGCATTTTTTGAGCCACTTAACAATATGAATGTGTTCTAAATAATGATCTTCTTTTATACTATATATATATAAATATCTTCTATAATTTGAGTATGTTGTCATGATCTCTATTATCTACATTTTTTATTATATTCACCAATTAAATATTGTTTTTATTATTATTATTATTATTATTATACGCATCAATATGGTTTCATTCATTTGACACGTTGGTAATGAAAGTACAAGCAATTGGAGGATTATGTACGCATTGCCCCTGGAGACAAATCCGGCAGATCAGGGCTGCATGTGAAAACATGGGAAAGTCCAAAAGATGATGGGTTGTATGGAATTTGGCTACTTTAATTTGACTTTAACCTTCGTCTACTTTTATTCTTTTTGTTTTAATTAATTAAGCTATACTATTTAATCTATACTCTTTTAACGTATCTAGCTCCTTCAGTGCATTTTAATATAATTTTCTAATATGTTCCTGTTATCACCTCTCTAAACCAAATAACTGTAACTTATGCAAAATGATATACAAAACATAAGTGTCATTATATCGTTCGTAATCTGTCGATTAAGTTTCTAATTGCAACTTATGGAAAAGGTAATTATTCATAAATAGTCACAAATCATTAATGCCACTTTATAATTCTTTAATTTTTCTTGTATATTCATATTATATTATAATCATCAGGTGCATACACATTGATTGTACACTAAACTCTGTTTCTCTTTGATTTAACAATATTTAGTTTTACAAAGATTGTTCTTTACCACTTCGAGACCTGCTAAAATATAGTCATACAACAAGCATCGATTGACAAACACGAATTTAACCACTACAACTAATTTCAATCAAAATTCACAACAACATTGACAACATGAGATAGTTTCATCATATGCATAAACCTCAAACACTCACAAACATTCCGACTCCAAGAATCTCACCTCATGATGATCCAAGTAATTCCTTAAAAAAGCTTAGTCTTATGTTGTCTTAAGCACATACTAGAATAATCCTTTCAAAGATTTGCATAATCTGCAGGATAATAAGGTGAAAACCACTCAGAAAAAAGCCATCTCTTTCTTCTAGGATTGCATCCAAAGTCCGTCAAGAGCTGATCATTACAATGTATCTGCAGCATCACAGCAGCACAAGCCCTCTTGTAGTTGCCACAGCTATATCGACGCGCATTTTTTTCCCATTTTTTGACGTCTTTTTCCATTTCTTTTATGGATGGCAACTTGAACTTTCCTGCAAGAAAATGTGCTATCCATTTGCTTCTAAGTTCAAAGGTGAATAAGGTTGCTGGGCTCTCTGAGTATCCTAGTATTGCTAGCCGTGGGATTCTAGGATGAATGCATTCCCTGCAATAATTAATGGATTGTAAGTGAGAATTTTGGTATATTTGTGTAAAAAGTTTGGCGTAGAATTAAAGGGGGTTTTAGATGTAAAAAGTTGATGAAACTTGCGTTGATGCATTTGTCTCGTCGGGAGATGGTTGTAGTATATTCATATGGAAGAATTGACTAAGTATTCAATGAGAAAATTGAGCTTAAAGTGGGAAATATAAATGAAGATATTACGCTGGGTAGAATGAGCTTATCCCTTGTGAAATTGTTAGATAAGGTTATATTTTAGTACAAAAATAGAATTTCTCGAATCCAATTAGATTTAGAGAAAAATGTAGAAACATCACGAGATCATTGCAAAGGACCCACTGCATACAAATATTTTCTTAGGAGTTTCAAGCGGGCTTGGTTTTCCTAGGGTAACCAATTGGAGTGTTGCCTTTGGTTATGAAAAATTATTGTATCTTTGGAGATTCTTCATTGGACCAGTACAACCTTAATGACACTACATAGTACGGATGCCTTGATTCCAACATCCTTTTGATTGCATTTAAGATGGGGACAATTACCTCAGCACCCCCTAAGGTTTAACTTAATCACAGAAACACTCTCTCATGATTTGAGAAATTACAATAATACGCTTTATGCACCATCAATCTTCCCACCATTCCATCATTTTGGAAATTGCATTTAGATAGAAATATGACTAAATACCAACTCCAAACTATGAAAAACTTCAATTGTACTCGAACAAAACTACTACTAAATGGATTTCCAGAATCTAAAATTAGTACCTGTAGAAAGGAGCTGATGATCCAGTTATGCATTTCTTGAATTCAACTGAAGCGAAAATATTTGAAATCTTTTCATCACTCTTAAAACCTGTTGCAAAGATAACAATATCCGTTTCCAAAATATCTGTCTCATTGTCTAAAATCAGGCCATTTTCGGAGAAATCTAATGCATTAGCTTTCTTCAAAATTAAACTCCCTTCCCTAACTCTGTCGTAGAAGTGTTCGGGCAAGATCATGAACATGCACGAATATATCTGTCTGAGGAACGTGTGATCAGGTACCATACCGTGTTTTTTTAACGGATAAGTCCACATGAGGTATAATTCGACGAACTTGGAAAAGATCCAACGCTGCATGAAATTAGTTGAAAATAGTATGAATTTGGATTTTTTTGGCAGGAAAATACAGAAGAAAATAAACAAGAAATTGTGTGACAATGTAAAAATTATTACTAATAGTAGCAGTGACTTTCGTTCTGTTACTAATATTATGTTCTAGGTGATAGTAATTTTTGTTTTGTTGTAATATACGACTTAGTAACACATGTATATGTATAGTGACAACAAAAGTTGTCACTATAAATTTGTGGCGAGATTTACATTGTCACTAGGTTGACATTATATATGTATAACTAATTATCTTTAGTTTTTTGTAGTGAACTTACCAAAGGTGAAAGTAAAACGGCAAGAAACCATAGAACTAGCCCTTCACCGGGCTTATGGACTGTGAGCTCTGAGAACCGGTTCAGGCTTCTAAAAGTGAATCGAACCAAGTTCTCAGAGCCAGACCAATGTACTTGTCTGAAAAGTAAAGTGCATGGATTCTTGACGCCTAAAAACACAAACAAATAGTAAAAATCATCCGTTAACTCTTACTTCTATCATAACACGCCTTAAAAAGTAAACGAATTTTACCATTTTCAGTAGCGATTTCAGCTGCAATATCAACTGCAGATTTCTGAAAACCAACAACAGTTACTCTCTTGTTTTGAATGAACTTTTTTGCTTGAGTTTTGTCCATTGCAGCATAATCCCATGAATGAATAACTTCTCCTTTAAACATATTTGCTCCCTTGGTTTTTGAAAAATCAGGGATATTTGGGAGATCACTGAACTTTCCAATGCAAAGAATCACAAAATCTACTTCATATACCTTAGAACAGGGGAAAAATAAAAAATTGAAACATAAAACCTTGATATTTTCTTGATTAGAATACAAGAAAGTGGACTAATGTAGTACCTTTGGTGGCTCCATAGGATGGAGGACATTTTGGACAATAACTCTCCATTTTATTTTATCTGAAAATGCGTTGCCAGAGCCACCCCAAGAATCTGAAGGAGATACATTTTCATCGCCTGATGAAAAGGGATCAATACTGATAACTTTAGAGTTCAAATTAATATGTGAAAAAAGGTCGAAATGAAGAGCGTAGGATCTGATGTAGTTCATCACTTGGTTGTGATTAGGGAACGTTTGTGATACTGAATCGGGCCATGGGAAATCAGAGAATTGGAAGTAATCTTTGGGTGTTTGAAGCTTAGTTGAGGCTATTGTAGAGGACCATACTCCTCCAATGCAATTTTTGGCTTCAAAAACTATTGGATTGAAGCCTTTCTCCTTGGTGTGTTTGCATGCAAGAAGGCCACTTATGCCAGCACCTATGATTGCTATTTGCTTGTGTTTGTTTGGTTCATATGAGAATGAAGAATCCATTGTGTGGAAAATTGGTTTTGGGGAAAGTGATTATGAAATAGAAGCTCAAAAAGTACATATAAGAAGAGTTTATATGAAGTTTGGAGAGCGCTTGCATATGAATATACTGGAGGCTATTGCGTGTAGGTGTCCAAGTGGGGAGGAAAATGTGGAACTAAATGCGAAACATCACATTGTTAATTGTTGAGAGTTAGAGCTCCAATTTGACGGTGAGTGAGTGCGTTGCTAAATTTAGAGGTTCGACTACATTGAAATATTATGCTGTTATACATTTGGTGGAAGATTTAGTTCTTGACTGAGTATTATGATGATACCTCATATTGTTCGATATGGAGGAATTGAAGTACTTGAGACATTTGATATACCGTAACCTCTCTCCTCTTTCTCGTTGAGGTGCCTTTTCAGAATAAGTAGTCACGCCTTCATGTCGGACGTGAACCCTCCAATCATCACAACTTATTCTTGCAAGAACTAGTAAAATCATCTACAACAACTAACAAGTTGCAATTATCATGTCGTCCATTGACTTATCTTAATTGCTCTCTTATACTTTATGTTGGAAGAAACCATGCTTGTGTTCTTAGACTTGAATGCAACCATTTTAAGTGATTTGTCTTTTTGGATCCTTTCATAAAAAAGGATGATTTCAGCCCCACCAAAAAACACAGTCACAAGTTGCAAAAAAAACAAAGTTATATTAATTAAGAGTTTACTAGCTGACAAAATTGAAGACTGTAATTTCTTGAAAATGAAGCCAAAATTTTAAATGAACAAATACTGAGACTGATGAGAGCAGAGGCAAGGCGGATACAACTATGATGAATTTGTTTTCGTTAATCTCAAATTTTCATTTGAAAAGATTTAAAACTCTGTCTGTATGTATAACTGATGATTTTTCCAAGAAGCTCATGGGAGTCTGCGGATTATAGTTTTCAGAGTATTTGAGGGAAATAAAATAAAGAAATACTATGTGGCTGTGAACATATTGCATCCTCCGAAGTCCAAATCCTACATACAACTTCCACTAAATGCGACTTTTTACAAAATTTTATATGTATTTATAAAATAAAAAATGGAATTCTGTTTACTCGTTTTAAATAGAGCATCCCTTTTTTGCTAGGATTGGAGATCCTGTATTTTACATATATTCATACGATTAAGTCCTGTGAATTCAAACCGGGTTTCTGGGGTTAGCTCACCTTAGCGAAGTAAGAAAAATGATGCCACTAAATTTTAATATTGAAATGATGTAACCTATATTATTTGATATTTTTACATTCGTATTATGATTTTGTTCAAGAAGGATCAATTTTTAGATGCAACTTTTAGTATGTAACAAGCTCATAGGCTCACCAAAGTTGATTAGTACAAACAAAATATATATATATATCAATGTTGTTGTATATATTTCCTAAGGACCTCTATTGACTATAATTGTAACTAAAAATTCTATTGTGTATGAAAAATTTGTGGGTTTGATATTTCGTGTGGCCGTTAGATGAGGTAAAGTGTGGCCGTATAAAACAATATAATTTGAACATTGTAAATGCCATTTAAGTAGCCAATAAGGTAGACGTCCTATAATTCAAGAGGTTATTAGTTTGAGTTATATTTCCTACTAAATAGTAAGTTTTAATATTTGTTTATTAATCATTATATTTGATCTTGATTTCGAATGTAGTTGATTTTGATGTATGGTATAACAATTGAACATATCTAATTTGTCAAAAAGAGAAAAAAAAAAAAAAACAAAGAATATCCCCAGAGTCATAAATAAAGTTAATTTTACTATTCTCTAAACCTTTCTCTTCCTTCAGCATGCTTTTATCTTATACTAATTTTAGACTCCATCTAAACTTATACATCGAAAGGTTAAGGTTTATAGTTGTGAATCACATCAACTAGCCTGATGACTATTGTCATTTTCATATAAAATCCAAACCTCCGAGATCAAAATTTTGTCACAATTTCACTTCTAGAATAACTCCATCATATATTATCACGACCTCAATCCTTGACCAAATACGATGAACACAGTACATATAGTAAAATTTTTAGTGAATATTTTCTTTTTTAATAATTACACACTTATAGTGAATAACCAAATATAATTTGAGTCAAAAACCAAGGGACACATTAGTAATTTCGCCTCGATGTGCCGTCATGGGCCCTCAAAATGAAGAGCCGTACATCCTCAAACGTATGAGAACACCAAATTAGGCAAGGATTTGCCCTAATATATATTTTCTCTTTCTTATTAAAAAAAAGCAATCAAATGACCTTATCTTTAGCCTTAATTAATAATAAAACCAGTATCACAACGTGATATCACGTCCCATTTTTAAACAAATTATTTCCAACCGTCGGATCAAGAATTTGACCGTTGGAGACGCTCCCCCATCAAATTCAAACCTTTAAAACGCAATCAAAGCCGAAGACAAATTCCATTCAACTGTTTCAACAGCTTTAAAAAATTAAACCAAACCCCTTCGCAGATTCAAACTCACCATATTCTCTACTGTCTCTCTTCTTCTTTTTTTCATAAAGATTTTGAAGTTTTTTAGGGTTCTTCGTGCTTAATTAGTTGAATTTTCATTTTACATACTGATGTCCAAGATGATGCTGAGATCAAATGGGAAACCCCCTCTTGCAAGATCTCCGATTCGGCTTCGACCCCGGAGGAAACCCCTTCAGCCCACAACCAGTAACGCCGTCCAGACCCCTCCAGGTGTTTTCAAGATTCATAGAAAACGCAGAAATTGTTATGAATTAGTTTTGTGTGTGTGTGTGTGTG
>JACFYI010003838.1:277070-291031 GCA_014898755.1 Handroanthus guayacan
AGCGGAGGGAAGCTCGGACGCCAAGGTATTCATTGAGGAGTAGTGCTAAGGAGAATAAGAAGCCCCCATTGCCAATGATGATGAATGTGGAGAAATCAGTTGGGGTTAGTGAGAGGAAAGTTGGGGTTAGGAGGACTAGGAAAACTTGAGTATGTCTTTGAGTGTTTCCATGTGTGTTCTTGGTTCTTACATGTTTTAGGAAATGTGGTTTCTTCGTTCAAAGAATTATTAGGATGTTTAAAACATTTGTGGGACTTGAGGCTATACGGCTAATATAGCCTTAGATATGTTGTCCTCTTTGTGGTAATGAGGATTGTAGTTTGCATTTGTTTCGGTGTTGGTTGATTTATGATGTATTTACGTAGTTAAATGGCTTTGTTATGCTTTTAAAAACCATCAAATAGATCATTACATTACACCATTATGAAATGAACAAATGGTCAATACGTTTGATAGAATTCATGTTTTCTCAGATGGGTTTTGTGTAGTTCTATGAAATTTTACTGGAAGTAGACATCATAAACACAAAGTGAAAGCCTAATACCGCCCTTTTACGCAAAATTGTATATTTTCGGATTCAAGTCTTCTATTCCAATTTATATTTCATTTTTCATATTACAATTCTTTAAATATTAAATAGGTCACATACAATTGACATACGTGTTATCAAATGGAATAAAAGTTCAACCTCGACTGAAATAGAGAACTCAGATGACGCTTAAGAGCATCCACGGTTCACTAACATTTCATCACAGGTTTTAAACCAACTATGATCCAACAACTGTATTACAACATCATCAGAAGCTGGAATTGTTTTGTATTTTCATTGGATTGAAGAAATATGTTAACCATTCATTGAGCTTCTATAATTTTTTCCAAAAATAAAAATAAAAAAGAGCTCCGCAAAATGTGAACCAGTTATCATGATTGACACACTCTTCTACTCCATCTTAAGTTGTAACGAGAAGGTACAAAAGTCCCTTCAGATACTCTACTATTTCTGATCCTCCCAGCTTTGAGCTCCCATATACTCGATCGACAAAAGTGATTGGAACCTGTGGAAAGGTAAAAGGCCACATCAGACACATGATAGACACAGAAAAAACTGCATGGTTTAAGGTTTAGATGTTCAACAACCAATTTGGCAAAAACATAAGAGAACCTTCTAGCTTAGTGAAAACTGTAAACCTAAATCATGAAAATTATAAGACGGAAATGTTTGTGCCCTATTTAGGACCAAATAGGCTACTTCAAAGATGCTACGTAGGTGTAATCTTTAGTTAAGATTGTCTCAAAGCCTTAAGTTGTAATGTGGGTTCTATGTAGTCTAGAACTAGTATTCTAGGATAAGTTTCTTAAGTCATTAACTGTACATTCTATTCATTCTATATGACTTGATGTTTACAGTGAATCATTAGTGTTATTTCTTCTGTGGTTTTGCCAAACGTGCAAGTATGCAGTGCCTACTTTAATTCCAGATTTTGCATTGCTATATTTACACTTAACCCCAACTGATTCTAGCACTAATAAACAGCACTGATCGGATTGTACATCCCTTATTAATAGTCAATGTGAAGTAAACATGAGAAAAAACATTCGTATAGCTAGTCTTCCACATAAATATACTATAAAATTGGTCTCACCTCTTCAATATGGTAACCCTTTCTTGAGGCTCGAACTATCATCTCCATCTGGAAAACATAACCCTTACTCACACATGAGCTTATAACATCTTCAAGCACAGATTTGCGGTAAAGCCTTCAAACAAAGACAATATCAAATTTACGGCGGTATATGATAGGGAAAAATTAAATCGCTGATGAAGTTGTATAATACCGGAATGATCCTGTCAAGTCTGATACGCCTGGCCAGAGAAGTGTTTGTGCAAGGACATTTGCTCCCCTGCTCGTCAGTTTACGCATCAGATTCCATCCATGCACCCCACCACCTTTAACATATCGAGTTCCAGTAACTATGCTTGCACCTGTCTCTATCTGTTTCCTGAACTTGAGATAGATTAGTGACCTAGTTCGGGTACCAAAATCATCAAAATCCAGCAAATTGCTTAAAATACTTACTTGATAAAGCTCAGCAGATATTTCGGCTGTCAAAGATCATGAAAAAGAAAACTGAGCTCAGTGGGAATTAAAAAGAATAAGTACTTCACGCGGAAAGAGTGAATAAATGAAGTAAGGGGGAAGAGAAGCAATGCTACAAGTGTCTTGAAGTTCAATCAAAAGCTAGCGTCCCTTTCCAAGTCATTTTAATTGGTAAACCCAGGCCAACTAACCCTCTGTTCTTGTATTTTTCTAGGTTTGTTCATATGATGGACAAGTTCAACAAAGGTGTGAGCCTCGTCTCTTGGGATCTGAATTTTGAAATATTTCGCTTTTTATATAAATTAGAGCATCACAGAGAGGATGGGGTGCAACGATTCAGGACTGTGAGAAAACCACAGGTTATCATGCAACATTTTCACAAGATAACCTGCCATTGGAAAGTACTATGTCCTCGTGGATTTGATAGAGCAAACTTACATGATGCGATAAATCAGCATCCATTATCACAACAAAATTGCCCGTCGCATGCTTCAGACCATGCATGTAAGCCGTCCCTGAAATGAAAACCCTTTAGGATACTTCATCATCATCTTCGAAAATAGAGAACACTTACATACCTAAGCCAAGCTTCTTTGGTCTGGGTCTCAACAACTGCATTACCAGAGCACCATGGGTAAACATACAGCATAAAAGCTAGAGTTCCAAACACTCACATTCTACAAAGATGAAAAATTCAACTCCTTAAAACTTACAATACGGTCTTCCCCATATACTTGCTGCAGCTGTTTAACAATGTCCTGAGTTCCATCAGGACTCCCATCATCCACTACAATTATTTCAAAATCTACATTCCTGATCCAAAAGCACGAAAGAGTTACAGAGTGATGAAATCCAATATTTCAAAAGAACAGAAATAAACCGACCTTTTCAAAATCATTTCAGTTCCCTCAATAATAAAAGCATGTAAGAATTTAAGAATTATATAATTTATTACAACATCCCTAAACAGGGTAACTCACTTTACCAAGGCCATGGATGGAAAGGGAATGGGCATGATTATGAAAATTCCATGATCAGAACAAATTATGTCAACAAACATCAGCTTGGGCATCAATAACATGATAGAATAATGAAAAGTCGAATAGCCAACTACCACGCAACACCAAACTCCCAGACAACAACAAACATGATAACATGGCGAACCATCCCAAATGTATTAGCCCTTTTTTTATTCTTTGAAGTTTCAAATTACGATTTCCAGTGTAGGAACCTGATTAGCTTAGGAAGTCAATGCTCACCAACCAAGGGATCTAATGCTTAATAGCAAAATAATTAAGATCCTGACAAATCAGGCAACGAATATTTTTTATCATCACAATGTATAATATACTCCATGTTTCTAGTCCAGTGAAAGACAACCACTTTTAAGATACTGGACTGGACAACATAAGAGCAATAGGAAGCTCGAAGGTCAAAAATCTATTAAAGAGCTGATTAATACGACAAAAAACATAACCTAAATCCTAAATTTTACTTTGAATTCACCTCTCATGATTGAATAGTCATAAACTCTTTTAAGCATTTGCATTCTCTAAATCATGACGTAGCTCAAAAACAGAATCATACGCTACTACGAAATTTCCTAAAAGCAATTCCTATCATACTTTCCACGCTTGGTGATGCCTTTAAACTACGGCGGGACTACCAAATATATCAAATCAGTTCTACCAGTACCAATTACAGCATTTTTCACCTTTTTTAGACGCTAATTATTGGAACTAATCAAAACAAGGAAACTAATTTGCCATACTAAATCATAAACAAACTGATCACAAGTCAACACAAGATCCTAAGTCCCGGCAAAACATATTAGCCGCCTTCCGCAATCCTAGGAAATTGCAGAAATGTTTCAACAACAAATGTTTATGAAAAGGAAAAAGATAAATCAATGTAAACTCGCGCACACGCATATATGTTATATGTACACGTAGAGAGTGATGGAAACAGAAATACTTACTGGAGGTGCTTGAAAATGAGGTAAACGATGAGAGCGATGTTGAGGCGTTCATTGTAGGTGGGAACAATTATGCTGTACTTGTTCTTCTCCTCTTTTTCTTCCATAGAATTCCTTATCAACACCATTAAAACCCTAGAGTTGCTCCTCAATTGTCTTGCAGAAGAAATAAGAATTTATTCTTGATCGGATCTGGCCCCAACATTTGGATAGTCCACACACGAATACGGATCCGAACCCCCTCCCCCGGGTGGCCCGAAAAAATGATAATTTGGATTATATAACCCAAATGGTTAATTTGGATTATTTAAATCAAGGGATAATCACCCTAACATCCGTGGTGCAATTATCAAAACACACTGTAACATTTGAATAGCTGTCATTATACTCCTGAAGTTTTAAAAGTTATCATTGCAATTCCCGAAAATTCCAAATGTTACAAGTGGATTCTTGAATAATGGAGTGTAATTGTAATACATGCACAGATAGTGTAATTATAATTATATATCAGTTAAATTGTACAATAGAGAGTATAATAATAATTATTCAAATATTAGAAAGTATAATTCTAATTATGTATCAATTAAACTGTACAATAAAAAATATAATAGTAATTATTCAAACATCATGAATGTTTGAATAAGTATTTAAATAATTATGATAAACAACATAGGTAATTATCCCATAAACCAAATACGAAGAATTTGTCATAAGCTTTTGTTAGTTGGGCTTTTTTGTATGATTTTTTGATGGGCCTTTATTCGTAGCCCAGAATTAACAGGATTCTGGTCCTCGAGAGAGGGGATCCTCTTTTCCAAATTCAATTAGAACCATTAGTGGGAAATCGGATTCTCTTTGTCCTTTCTCAGTAAAATTCTTCTTCCAAAATTCCAGATGGTTTTCCCCCAAATTTTCTGTTTGATTTTCTACAGCCTTTTAAAAAATCCACCTTCTTCTCCAGATGGTCACATAAACTCTAATCTAAAGCACAAAAATTCTGTCAGCCATGTTTAACTCTAATCTGAAGCTCGCGAGATTCAAGAAGCCGAAATCCGTCGAACCAAGCAGAAAATAACCGACGCTACTGAACTCGGAGATTATCGCCTCCGCAGATGCAAAGAATTTAAAGATTCAATCCGAAGAGCACGTGGAAATAAGAGCGTTTGGGTGAAGTATTGGAAGTGGGAAGAATCTAAGAAGGATTTTGCTCGTGCTAGATCGGTGTGGGACTGGGCGCTTGAGGCGGTGGATTGCAAGGACAATACGCTGTGGTTGAAGTATGCTGATTTTGAAATGAAGAATAAGTTTATTAATCACATGGAATGTGTGGGATCGTGCAACAGAGTTGTTGCATATAGTGGGCGAATTGTGGTACAAGCATATTCATATGGAGAAGATGTTAAGAAATGTGGCTCGTGCAAGACAACAATTTGAGCGGTGGATGAAGCGGATGCCTGATGAGCAAGGATGTTCGAGTTGAGGTATAATGAGATCGAAAGGGCAAGAGCGATTGTTGAACGTTTTCGTGCTAGGAATTGTTATGCGAGGATTGTCGACAAGTGCAAGGAGACAGAGCAATATGGTGAGAAGGAAGGCAAGGAGGATGGCATTGTTGGAGAGAGAAGGTTTGATTATGGTGATGTTGATTATCTTTTCCCAGAAGAAACGCAGAGAAGAAAAAACCTTCAAGACTTTGGAAGCAACATACAAGTGGAAAAAGCAAAAGATTGCTTCCAATGATGATTAGTTATTGGTGATCTTTTCCACTTTTCAGCTTTGAGTGCTGTGGGTACATGTGAATGTGTGCATGGATTGGTTTTAATGGTTTTAAATGAGATTTTATACCGTAGACATAAGTAAGGTTTTTAGATTATTAATATTAAAATTGGAATTTTCGACATCAATATCATTACTTTTAAGATTATATGATTTTGATATAGTTCCATATAGTTTTGAGGTATTTACATTAATTTATTTGAAATTTTTTTAGTTGTACTATTTATTTTCAGTAATATTGGGATTTGAAAGAATATTTGAGAGTTAAGCATAAATAAAATAGTATCACAAGTTTTGAAATCCAATAAAATAAATTAATAAATTTATAGTGTCCAACTAAAAAATAAAAAACAGAAACGAAAACATTAAGTTAAACCAAAAAAAAAAACAAAAGAAGAAAAGAATAAAAGAAACAAGAAGAGGTAGGAACTTGAAGATAGATCCTAGATTAGAGACAAATGTGAAATTGGAGTAGGAAAATTATATTTTTAAAACTTAAATCATATCAAAATATATATTTGATACGGTTTTGTGTATACCTAATTTTTTAATTTTATTTAGAAAAAAAAAACCTATACTTTCGCGTGATTTCAACATGGTACGATACGATATGGTACGATTTTGTCAACCATGAACACCCCTACGTGTGATCTTGTATTTTATCATAAAATAAAGACAATTAAATTTTTTTCATAATATCATAAAACGGTCAATTATGTTCCTTCTTTATGATACTCATAACATAAAAAGAAAAATTTAAACGTTCTTGTAATTAACTTATAATTTGCGTGATTAGAGAATCCTAATCTTAACTAATAACAAGATCGAATCAATTAATTAATTCATCCTTTTAAGCTTTGAAATATTGTAACCTTGCAGAGCATTATCCTTTCCTTCCTCTTGTAATCAACCACCACAAGCACCCAAATTTTAAGTATGTATATGTGCGTGTGTGTGTATATGTATATATATATAAAGTGCAAGTGCGTTTTAAGAATTGAGAAAAATTGTTCTTTCAATATTGTTATATTGTGTTTGCATCAAGATTTAAATAAATAAATAAATAAAATAAAAGAAATTCAAATTGGAAAAATTTAAAAACAAAATTATATCATCGAATGTGTGAACTAAAATTGAAAATTCAAATATCGAGTCATCATTTACTTGCATAATTCGAGCATGTAATGCTCTTTTATTTTTTATGGCAGAACAAAGACATTTAAATTTAATATAACTTGATACGACAAATTCTCTGCTTATTCCTTTTGTCATCTATAATAAAAAAAAAATTCGTTCAATACTCTTGGAGTTAATTTGTAATTTGCAAGATTTGACAGTCATAATTTTATTTTAACTTACAAAAAATCATAATTTATTCCAACTTTTTGAGTTTTGAAACATTGTAAATTTGTGAAAAGCATGTGCTTTGCTTCCTCTTACAAGCAATCAAATCACGAAGCGAACAAAAGGGCGAACTGCGAAGGAGACATGTCCGGCTTTAGTTTGTAGTGTGGGGGGTGCAATGGCCCCACTAATTCAGATTTTTTCAAATTTTATTTATTTATTCATTGATTTATTATTTTATATCTAACACGTGACAGTGAAATATTGGATTAATTTTTAAAATATATTTTTACCAATTATAAAATATCTGATTCTCAATTATAGTTTTTATATTAACGACCACAGAACCATTATTTTTACAGTGTATTCAATAATTGAAGGATCAAGTGTCCAAAATTAGCAAATCTACACCCAACTGCTCTGTAATTATAGCCAAATCGGGTAATATTACCAATTTACCACTCTAAGAATGGAACAGATTGAGACCTACTTTAAGGGTGAATATGTCAGACGATGTAATTTTGTTCTGGCATTAACATAATCCCTCTGTCATAATCACAAGTCTGGCTTATAAATAGAAGTCCAGGAAATACTATGTCACGTGCCAAATGTCCAATTCATGCGATCTCTGCTTTCCACGGTTCGTTCCTCAACTTCAGTACTGTGAAAATGTACAGTTCGTGCAATCTTCTCTCCGCGCCTGCTATCTGTTCTTCACGTCGGAACTCACCAGCGGTAATTATTGTCCTCTAATTGTAATTTTTTTCATTTTTCTTAATTTCTGTTTTTGGTTTAATAGTTGAATTGCTGGCTATTCACCCCGGTTAATTTGGTAAATTTTTCTGAAGCATAGTGTTAATGGCGATGTGGGGAGCCTTTTTTTTTCCTTTGATATTTTTTTTTGGCAATATTCTGACTATACCGGAGGAAAGCTGATCAAGTGAATAGTTGTAAGTTGAAATAAAGCTAAAAACATCGATAGGTTACGAGTAGGTTTCTGTTGATAATTGATGTACGACATAGTTAATTTAGAATTGCCCTATGATTTTTGAGGTATATGGCTTCATAATTAACATGTTTTTGTGAGCTTAATTCACCAAAGAATGAAGCTTCTTTTTAGCTGTTTGGATAACAAATTTATGCGTAATGTTCATAAGTGCTTTAGTATAACTGTATAACATAGTTGAAAGAGCTGATCTGTCATTTAATCTCTTAGTTTGCAGAACACATGTTTTAAACCTTTTGGTCTTGTCCATTTTACTTTTTCTTTTGCAGATATGCCTGCTTTTTAGTATGTTTGTAGCGAGAAAAACTTCCATATAGAGCAACTAGAATGTGCTGTTTAATATGAAAAGGTTTTAAAGAAAAAGGAGAAGCTGAAGCTGATGTATAGTTTATTAAATACAGTTAGGAAATCGTCCTTGAAACCTATTCTGCAATTTGCTTCACAGGTCTCAATTAGCGGCAGGTGCATCACAAAACAACAATCTGGATTCATCTTTAGCTCTCGAAAATTGCTGGCAAATAGCAGAGCCATTTCAGCGTTAAGTATTATAGCACATGGAAAGGTATGCTATAGTATTTGATCTTTACATTTCCTAGTGCTGAAAGATTGTAACATAATTATACTAAAAAGAATCATAGAAACCTTATGTGTGCTGGTATGGTGCATTAATGAGCTGAAAGAGGACTGATGTTGTACCAATGGATCATTATTTTCTTATGAATATCTCAAAACAAACTTTCCTAGTTTACTTGTTCATTTGTGCAATATCTTTTATCAAGCAATGAAAAGTAGAAGCAAGTCTTGAGCACCTTTTTGCACATGCATTTATTGGAAATGATAACTTATATGAATATGGTATGCTTGATGAAATATCCAGATATGATAAAGCCCTTCTTCACCCTTCAATTTTTATTTGTTTATTTATCGATAGTATTGAGAGTAAAGTAGTTCTTTTGTGCACTTTTCCACTAGGCATCCAGTTCACATGTCCTGCCAGTTATGACTGCTGATAATTCTTCAGTAGCAGATGTGGAGGAAGACATGGAAAGCATTGGCCTCTTTAGTTTAGATCCAGGACTGGAACCTTATAAAGATCATTTCACATATAGAATAAGGAGATACGTAGATCAGAAAAAGCTAATTGAAAAACATGAGGGAGGCCTTGAGGAATTTGCACAAGGTAATGATAGAATTCCAGTTAAGTACTTTTTATCTTTGTGTCTGAATTATCTTAACACTACCAAAATTCATATTCTTTCGTGCTACAGTTTCCACCTTGAAACATAAAATATCGGGCTGTTACTTTAGTGCTCTGCTTTATCAGTTCTTGCCACCCACCCCCCTCCCTGTTACAAACGTTTGCAACTTTATGAGACCTAGATGGATTCTTGAATGTGGAAGACGACTTTATCTTCCGTGCTAACTATTATGTTCAGGTTATCTGAAATTTGGATTTAACCGAGAAGAAGGTTGCATTGTGTACCGTGAATGGGCCCCAGCTGCACAGTGAGTCTGTTGAGCTCATAGATATAAGATTTTCAGTTTATCTTTATTTTTCTGATTTCTTTGCATTTAATTTCTATCTCATATTATGCATTTTCTCGATTTTTGACCTTATTGTCCTGATGCCTGGTATAGCCTCACATTTAACTTGTTTGTAATCCAGGGAAGCAGAACTTATTGGTGATTTTAATGGGTGGAATGGGTCTGGGTACAAGATGGAGAAAAATCAATTTGGTGTATGGAGCATCAGAATTCCTGATGGGGATGGGAATCCAGCCATTCCACACAATTCAAGAGTCAAGTTCAGATTTAAACATGGCGATGGAGTTTGGGTCGACCGCATCCCTGCTTGGATAAAGTATGCAACTCAGGATCCTACAATATTTGCTGCACCTTATGATGGTGTATACTGGGACCCCCCACCTTCAGAAAGGTATTTAAATGATGACGAAGTATAAAGATTAAAAACAAACATATCATGCTCCAGATTTTCTGGTGATTAGGTTGCTCTATTTCCTTTACGCTTGGTCTACAAAATTTTCACCAACAGCTAAACATTTTTATCACCACATGCAAAGAAGTTATTGAGACATAATTCTACATCAGTGAACAACCTCTGATTTCATTCGCATTGCAGGTACCAGTTCAAACACCCTCGTCCACCTAAATTTGAGGCACCGCGAATATATGAAGCACATGTTGGAATGAGTAGTTCTGAACCCCGTGTAAATACATATAGGGAGTTTGCAGATGAAATTTTGCCCCGGATTCGTGCGAACAATTATAATACAGTCCAGTTGATGGCCGTGATGGAGCATTCCTATTATGCTTCATTTGGATATCATGTTACAAACTTTTTTGCAGTGAGCAGTCGATCTGGAACCCCAGAAGACCTTAAGTATTTAATTGATAAGGCACATAGTTTAGGTCTTAGAGTTTTGATGGACGTTGTTCACAGCCACGCCAGTAAAAATGTCACTGATGGCCTTAATGGTTTTGATGTTGGGCAAAGCTCTCAAGATTCTTACTTGCACACAGGGGATCGAGGCTATCATCAATTGTGGGACAGCAGGCTATTCAACTATGCAAATTGGGAAGTTCTTCGGTTCCTTCTGTCCAACCTGAGATGGTGGCTAGATGAGTTTAAGTTTGATGGATTTCGATTTGATGGCGTAACCTCAATGTTGTATCATCATCATGGAATAAACATGGCATTCTCTGGGGACTACAATGAGTACTTTAGTGAGGCCACAGATGTTGATGCTGTGGTTTATTTGATGTTGGCCAATAATCTAATACACAACGTCTTGCCTGATGCAACTGTGATTGCTGAAGATGTTTCTGGCATGCCTGGAGTTGGCCGCCCTGTCTCTGAGGGTGGGATTGGTTTTGATTATCGCCTAGCAATGGCCATTCCCGACAAGTGGATTGACTACTTGAAGAATAAGAAGGAGGAAGAATGGTCAATGAGTGAAATAACTTGGACTTTGACAAATAGGAGATACACTGAAAAGTGTATAGCTTATGCTGAGAGTCATGATCAGGTATTCATAATTATGCAACTCAACTCGAACTTAAGTTATCTAATACAGCTTTCTGCATGAACTCCTCTACCTCTACTACATTCTGACAATTACTTAACCAAAACGTCTAAAATTTTTTAAGTCACCTCAATGCGTATAGGTCTACCTCTTCCCTTATGTATACTAGCCATGCTAGAGAATGCTTGAGTTTTTTTGGTGCCTCCTTTTCTGCTAAATTTATATGCTATGAAGTATTGCTCACTAAATAATGTTGCCACTCTCATTCTTTCAGCAATTCTCCTGTAGTGAAATTTTTTTGTGTTCTTGTGCCATGACTAGGCTATTGTGGGTGATAAAACAATCGCATTTTTGCTGATGGATAAAGAAATGTATTCTGGTATGTCCTGTTTGACTGAGGCTTCTCCAGTAATTGAGCGAGGAATTGCACTTCACAAGGTACTTTTTATCATTTTGTACTCATTGTATCCTAAGATGGTGTCCTTTGCTTGATCATGCCGAGTGCATGCTATGAAATTGTTAAATTTTTTCTGCAGATGATTCATTTCTTAACAATGGCTTTGGGAGGAGAGGGTTACCTCAATTTCATGGGAAATGAGGTAAGCAGACCCAAAAGTTTGGAACTTCTTGTGGATGATATTGACAGTAAATCGATTGCTTGAGCTTGGAGCTTCTGATATACAAATAGCACTAATGTTTGTGGTTAATGGTTTGTAAATATAAGAAAAGTTAAAATTCATTTTCAACAAGTAACTCCTAGTGCTGCCTTGGCAATCTGTCAGAAGGTATTCGTTTCATAAAATATGCAAAGATATAATTTTCAAAGTGTGAAAGTGTAGAGCACGTCTTTCTAGTCTTTTTATCTTACCCCAATTATTCTAATCAATATTTATCATAGTTTGGCCATCCAGATTGGATTGACTTCCCTAGAGAAGGCAATGATTGGAGTTATGATAAGTGTAGACGCCAATGGGATCTTGTGGACACAGAGCACTTAAGATTCAAGGTCCGTTTCCCGTGATACTAAACTTCATTCACATATGTACATCTTAATCCAACATTCCTCACTTGTCATTGTACATGCAGTTTCTAAACGCTTTTGACAGAGCCATGAACTTACTTGATGAAAAGTTCAAGTTCCTTGTGTCGTCAAAACAGATTGTAAGCTGTATGGATGAAGATAACAAGGTAAAAAGTATTTTTCCTATATATGACTGAACTTTGCAAGATACTTTTAGTTTTGGTGCAAAGTGAGCTGCTAAAAGTTGCTATACATTAAATGGAAGTAATTTGGTTGAAGATGACTTCTGCTGGCATATGTATGTTATGAAGAATAATTCACAGAGTTAACTTCTATTGCAGGTCATCGTTTTTGAACGCGGAGATTTAGTATTTGTGTATAACTTCCATCCAGACAATACGTATGAAGGGTATAAGATCCTTAAGTGAATTTTGGCGGTTACATATAACTCAATTTTTTTGTTTTTATTTCACCTTGCCTTGATACGTTATCTACTCATTCATGTACAGGTATAAAATTGGCTGTGACTTGCCAGGAAAATATAGGGTTGTTTTGGATAGTGATGCTTGGGAGTTTGGTGGACCTGGAAGGGTAAGGAACTCACCCAACCAACTGAAAAAAAAAGCGCTTGCTTAGATTATTTTCATATTTTCATGACATCAAAGAACTTGTTGACAGGTGGGGCACGATGTGGATCATTTCACGACACCTGAAGGAATACCTGGTGTTCCTGAAACAAATTTTAATAATCGTCCCAATTCGTTCAGAGTGCTTTCTCCTCCTCGTACATGTGTGGTATGCTTTCAACTTTGGTTCCTTTTGGATAGACTCTCGACTCATATTATGTCTTTGTTGTTGTTGTTGTTGTTGTTGTCATTATTTATTTATTTATTTTTATTATTATTATTTTTTTGTTGCAAAAAAGGGAAACATAGTTAAGTGTTTCAGGCGGATGCACATAAAATAGGGAGAGCGTATATGTTTCGGACTCTTCGGCTCTTAAATTTTTAAAGGTTCAATTACAAGAATCTCTTGAGATTTGGCTCGTTTACAAAATTTCTGTAACATCTGTCACAGGTTGTGAAATCTGTAAGATAGAGGCAAGCGAGAGAGGAAAATTATATTTTGAAAAGATAGAGTTTATATATATGTATATGTATGTATAATTTTTTGTGTGTGGCTGTTCAAACCTTATGGTATTTCAATACTTAATCCATTTTCAAATTAAAGGAGCACCTTGATGATCTCGTGGCATTTACTTTTCGTATTTTCAACTTAATTTTGTTCCTCACGTCACAGTGGCTGCGTCTAACATCCTTTACTACTTTTTGAAGGTGTACTATCGAGTCGAAGAGGTCTTGGAAGACAACAAAAATGATGAGCCAACTAGTCTTCATGAGACAAATGCAGCAGAAGTGGTTCACAATGACACTGGTTCTCTTGAAGAGTCTTACCCTGAAGATAACGATGGAGATAATGATGACACGGTTCAGAAATTGGTGCCAGATATTTGATCTTAGAGTCAAATCTGTATGTAATTTGAAGGATAAAGCAATAGAAGTAATTTCCTGTAGCTATAAGTAAAAGGGTTCTAATCAGATACTAGTTTTGTTTTATAATGAATGGGTGTGCCACGATTACTAGTAATGAATAATGCTCCTTCAAATCCAAGAATTATGTTATATTATTTTTTCTT
>JACFYI010003838.1:291402-310696 GCA_014898755.1 Handroanthus guayacan
CCATTTGATTAGTCCATGAAAATGTTCAAAACAAATCTCGCTTGAATAGGTGTCTGTTGCTTCATATAATTTTAGAATATCTTTTTCTCAAATTCCCATTTAAAGTTTGAAAATTTCAATAAACTAAACTATTTATGAAGAACTGCTAAACAAATCAACAAAAGTTGAAAATATGATATGCATTTGCAGCATCATTTTAAAAATATGATTAAGGGGACAAAAAAAATTACTCATTGAGCATTAGTTTCAACAACAAAAAGCGAAATGCATGATACAAATTAACAAAAGTTCAACTCTTTTTGTACCTCTTACATGAAAATATGATATCCATTGCAGAAATATGAAGAAAATTATGGGATGTATATCATTAGGAACAAAACCAAAAAACCATCACAGTCACAACATACATTATACATTATGGATGAACAAAAAGAAGCCGAAGAGACAGCAGAAAGACAGCAATTTTCTTGAAGAAAATTACATAGAATCCCGTCCATCTATCGGAAAGGTTAAGAAGATGTCGTCATAACAACACAACAAACGTAAGAAAAGCAGTTTGTCTAGTAACATCCAACCCGAGGGGCAACTTATGTTGCTCGATAGCCCGAAGCCCCCCCAACCCCGAAAACATAGTCTTAGAAACCTATTACAGTTCTTCATTGATGAGGAAGAAAGCAGGCTCTGTCTTAGCAGCAAAGCCATACTTAGAAGTACTATACTTCTTATGTACGCCAGTAAGCTTCCCTGTTCCCGCCTTTTGATGAAATGTCACCATAAGCTTTGCACATTCCCTACAAAAAGCACAAATTCGCAACTCAACTAATGAAGAGTTTTGATCTCAGACCTCGTAAGATGTTAGTAATGACAAATTTGTAATTGAAATAATCAAAATTAAACAAGCACGTTGAGATCTTAACTTTTTTTCTTAAAATAGCTTATAAGATCGCACATCTTATGTATTTTAAGAGCCTATAAGCTCTTAAACAACTTATAAGCTGTTGATAAGAGCTTATATAAGCTATACTTTTCTTGAAAATATTTATAAGATCGTAACGTTGTATTTATCTGAGAGGCTTATAAGATGATTATATGAGCTTATACAAGCTCACTCAAGCAACCTCTAAGATCTGATTCATCGTTGTTTCCTAACAAGGTTTCTTGGGAGAAATTTAAGGCACTTACATAAGCTCTTCTTGTGTGTAATTTGTGTGTTTCTCACTTGTCTTGCTCCACTTCTTACACCCGAAGAGCGTACATTGAGCAGTAAAGATTGCAGCAGCAGCTAACAAAGAAGGTGGGAATTGAAGCATCTCATATTCGACAAGGCAGAGTTCAATTATGAAGAATGACAGCAGCTCCATCTGGTTCAAAAGTTCACAAAGAAAACAATGTTCTTATAGTTAGTGATGAAGCAACAATAGCATCATAAATCATTCGTTTCATCACTTGAAACTAAGTTATCTACCAACCCTTTTGTCCGATTGTGCAGCTTTCAAGAAACGTCTCATGAACACATACGGAGTTGGCAACGACATGTTAAATTGTAATGTATTGATCATCAGCTTCTCCTACAGTTACACACCACAAGGAAGACGGTCAGAAAAGTTTGGACGAAGTCTTATGTAAACATTCACTTACAGCGTTTAAGGTTGTCGATCTTTATAAAACTACCATATCTAACACTTCTTTTCTGCAGTAAGCTTTGTCGGATATCAATATAAGATCCTCGACCACAGGGACAGAAACTTCTTCGTATTTGCAGGCAAGAAGCAAAGCAGTAATCCCAACTAGCTGCAATTTCTTTCTTATGACTGGTTGGAATGCTAAAAATCTATCGATGAGATTGATAGTTAAATATAATGTCTCATCCATCAGTTCGAACTTGTAATGCACCTATACCATACAACATTTCACATCGATGAGGCTGAAATTGCATTATTTAAGTTCCGTAAGGGGTAAAGTACAACTATACTGAAGTATTCGGTTCTTTTACCTCGATCAGCCAGTCAATGAGAATACCTCTCATTCTTTCATTAATGTCAAATTGTTGCACCATATAGTTTGGTGGGACGCAACTTGAGATCTGCAATAAGTTACAAAGTCAAGAATTTGGATGAAATATAGAATGGATTATCACATTAGACAAAGATACAAGTAAATGATTCCTCGGAAGTGCCATTTAGAACTTCCTCTAATAACTGCAACTTGCAACATGTGAACGAACAAGTATATATTTCAAGAATTTGAGTATGCAATCAGAGGGTAGCTGAAACAAACAAGAGATGGAACGAAATATCACATTGGGCGAGGATGCATGTAAATGACACACGGAACTTCCTCTAATGATAACTACTTGTAGCGTATACTTTTGTGCATAGAGAACAAACAAAAACATATATGTCAAGAATTTGAGTATATAATCAAACAGAAACTCATACAAAAAGAAATGATATGACATAATGAATGTTATTACATTAGCCGAGGATGCAGGTAGTATTTCCTAGGAAGTGCACTTAAAACTTTCTCTAATAACAACAACTTGTAACATATCTCCCATTGGGAACAGAGAACAAACAAAAGCATATCTGTCAAGAATTTGAAACAATAGAATGGATATTATCACATTAGGCGACGATACAGGTAAATGACTCCTGGACAAGTGCATTTATAACTTCCTCTACTATTAACAACTTGAAACATATTATATGTTTCAAGGCTTTGAGTATGCAATCAAAGGTTAACACAAACCAAACAAACTTATGTTATATAATGGATATTATCACATTGGACGATGATGCAGGGAAATGACTCCTTGCAAGCTAATTTTCAACTTCTCTGATAGTAGCAACTTCAATATCTCATTTTGTTCATAAAGAACTAACAAAGTATGTAATCAAGAATTAAAAAAACCTGAAATTGAAAAGTTCTCAAGCAACTAAGGATATATATTTCACCTCAGTCTTCTTATAATAAGCATATAGTTCATCGATGTACTCAGTCACTGCAAGTGGATTTTTCTTATCACAACCATCTATATCCATTACTGGCTCCTCTTCTTCCTCAGCATCAATATCTTCCATTTCGATTTCTGCATCCTGTATCAATTCACAATATAAAGAATTGCATTCAAAGGATGTCGTCAAAGCCAAGATCAACAAAAGAATGACTACCATTCTATCAATTTCTTCCAGCATAGCTTCTGTATGTTGCACAAACATCGGCACGTCATCATCATTCACGTTCTTGTAGTCGTCTGCATCAATAATAATGCACTCATCGGTTTGATGTGTACTCGAAAACGGTTGAAGTGGTGGCCTTGCAACCTAGAACAGAATTCAATCATCTGAGGCATGATAAAAACCCTTATACAAATTCAAAATATAGAAGATTTCATCAAGAAATCATACTTCAAGTGGTAAATGCTGCTCTTTTCCAGCCAATTGTGCAGCAAATTTCCTGAACGATAATTCAAAAATTTAAACACAAGAGATTATCAATCTTCAAATAACATGTTGGACTAAAACCAAATCCATATTCGTTAAATCATATACAAACTGTTAATCATTTTTTCCAAGGGAACAGCATAAGATAAAGAATTAGGAACTAGAATACTACAAGAAAACAAGAAGGGACAATCAACAAACCTAGTGACAGGACGATGAACCGGAATAACGGGATTCTTATTGCCGGCTGCATTTTCCCTGATCAAGACAGCATTAACAAAACAAAAATCAAGGTGGGACTCAAACATTGATTTAAAAAAGAAAAAACAGTAAAATAAAATGATGCTTGACTATCAAATTCTTAAAATTTATAAAATTTTCATACTCTGCAAAAACCCCTCTTTTGTGAACAGCACAAGGGTATGGAGGAGCTCCTATGATGTTCTTGTTGATTGTACTCAAAGCCCTCCTATTATTTCCAACCCCTGTAGTAATTTTTCCACCGCCGGGCCTCAGTGCCCCTATCAATACACATGAACGAATTTTTTTTCAATGCTTGAGATTCTATGGAATAATATATTGATTTCATTAAATATTCAAATTGCATTACGTCCAAGTAAAACAAATCCAAGAAAGTATCAAAAAATGACCCTTTTTTTGAAAAAAATTTTATCTATAATTTTTTGAAATTTGAAAGTACCTTGAGTGTTTGAAGCCCTGATCACACCTGGAAAATTCTCATCTGATCCCATCTTGATGATCTTTTCGGAAAGAGACCCTAGAAATAAAATGATTTCATCAAAACCCCATTAAAGAAATCAAAAAACACAAAGGAAAAAAATGAAAAGATTCAAATAATCAAGATTCAACGCTCGATAACAAAACCCCAGATCATAAAAAACAAAGAAAACAATAACCAAAAAGGGGCAACCTTCAAAATCAAGAAAATCCCAGAAAAATCTCTACTAATACAGGGTAATTCTCCTCAAAAAACCCCAAAAAAAGGAAGAGAGAGACTATAAAGAAAACCCCATCAAATCAATCACTGGAGATTATCAAAAAACAAAGAAAAATCTCCCTCCTTTCACTCTCCCAGTGCGTGTTCTGGGTGAAATTTTGAGTTTTCTTGAGTGCTGTTCAATTGAATTCGAGAAGCATCAATGGGAAAATTTGGGGAGAACGTAAACAGCGGATATATGTCTGCACATACTTCTTTATTTATTCATTTAATTTTCTCTCCTTTCATATATTTGAAAACAACGGCTAGTAAATTATGGCCGTTGGATGAAAGGTCGCGTTGTTCCTTGTTTGGCCCAACGGCTATATTTTCATCTTTGCCATAGCTCCCCATGTGCTCTTTTCAAAAATTATTTTCATTAATTTTCATATCTTTTAAAGTATTGTTTGTAATTAAATGCTTGGTTTCCATTTAATTCTGTATTTTCTCTTTATTAATAATAAGTTAATGACAATTAGTATCCTTCTTTTTTAGCTGCATTTTTGTTATCCGAATATTAAATATAATTCAATTTAAATTAAAATTTTTTTTTACAAGTCTTCTTGTTTCTCGGTGTGGCAGCAATTTTTTTTATTAGTTTTGTTTAGAATATTCTTGTTTTTTAAAAGTAAAGATATGCATACAGGATTTTTGGTCATATTTCAGGTACTAAACGAAAATGACTTGTGTTATGGAATTCTTTCTAAGAAAGTCGTAAGCATAATTTTTCTTGTTCATATTTCAGGTTGTCAATGATTTTTACGATAGAGCAAAAATATTACAACTAAGAGTATGATTTTGTTTTGTAAGCAAAAATTATTTTCTTTCCTTACATAAGATCAAGGTAAAACTAAGTTCCCTAAATAGTGCAAGGAATTAGGTGTGGATTATTCCAATCCCCAAGGCCACTCATAAGGCCAAAATTAATGTGATTATGCAAATATGTAAGAAGATTTACATCACTTATTTCTATAGAGATATACACAATTTTTTCAAAAGTAAAATAAAAAATAGCTCACGCAATTCTCATCAACTTTCAAATTTATCAAAAAAAATGATAGGAGAATTTAGTAATCAAAATATTATAAAAATAAGAATGTTTTATCTATCAATTCTTTTCTTTTCTTTTCTTTTCTTTTCTTTTCTTTTTTTTGGGTGGTTGGGGGGGCGGGGTTATATTTACTCTATTATGAATTATGATTAATGGCTCTTATTATTGTTTTTGTTATTTACTTTTGCCCCCAAAATTGCCTTTTACTTTTCCACTTCATAAATTTTTCTTTGAATTTTTATACCGTTGAAGCTTGTTTTTCCAAAAGCTCACATAAATAAGAGCTTGTATGGACTGGGGGTTTTATAGGGGTAAAGAAGTAAAACTACAAGGAAAGGTTTTGCCCCATATTAAAGCCATGATGATTTAGATTTTGAAAATTGCATGGAGCGTGGAACATTGGCTCTAATTTCTTCTCTTTCCCTTTTTTACTTTTATAGTTAGTCAATAAGCCTACACTTTTAGAACACATAACATTATAAATCCCTTTTCTAGTTGGTTGCTGTGGACTATATTATTGCCCTAAATCTTCAGAATTCTAATCTCATTAATTGTCCAAGATTTCATTAGTTGATGCCACCAAATTAAAATTTCTTCATCATAGTTAAATGCGTATTAACAATATTCTCCTTCAAGTGACTTCAAATATATTTTCAAAATTAATACTATCAAATTGCACTAATTTAGTATTGGACTTCTGGTGGAATTTCTTCTCACTCACTTCAAGTTTTAGTAGTAAGAGTACCTAATATGTTCTTGTCGTGAACATCTAAACTCGTCATTTTGAGCAAGAATTCTTGATATTATGAATACATGCAAGTTTCAAGTGCCCGTGACATTCCTTCATGATGAATTTCAACCATATGGGTCTGCGAGAGTTGGTGTAGACACATGTATACAATATAGGAGATTAAATTTCAGATAAAGAGGAAGGATAATAGAAAATTATTTGCTAATACATTGGGTCAAAGGCTGCAAGATAATTCCAAAATACTTGAAGGTTTTTTAATGTAAAGATTACAATGTTATAATAACGTCCTCTGATTCTGGAAAAGAGAGTTTGGGTTTTGGTGTTCAATGAAGGGACAGTAGAGGACAAAAAAACAGCAATTTTTGCAGCAGCACAGTGTCAGCCAAGATGCCTTGCAAAATTATTTCTCTGTCATTCTGTAATAATAAATTTGATAAAGGACCATATATGTTAATAAAATTTTAACTTCGAGTTCGTGGAATTAGTTTATTTGCAGAAGAGGCCCAATGAAGTGACATTATGGGCCGGTGGATTCTATTTTGAATCTTGAGTGTAATCCGAGTTTAGGATTTCATAACTTTATTTGTTAAATTTGATTGCACAATAAATCATATAAATTTGAAATATGTGGAAAGCCAGTCAACAAGCAATATTCTGCAATCAATGAAATTATTCTAAACATTTAAATCGTTTAAAACTACTCGATTATCTTGACTGCAATCACTTCTTTTACTGCAACTGTTCCTTGCATTTCTCACTAACATTTTTGAATATTCATATTTCTTCATTTTCATATTTTCATATACCTTTATTTAAGAACAAGTAAAATATGTCTAAATATTATTACTGAATAATGTTTTATATTCGCCCCGCCCATTCTGGTTAGTCACTAGGCAGAAAGTGCCTATCTATATGTACTAAAAGAACGCATATCCATGCGTGTTTGAATCAAATGTAATAACGACTATACTCAAGAGGGAGTGAATTAAATTCTTGTATTTTGATAATATAAAAGATAAAGAAATAGAACAGCATCACATTCCATGTCAAAATCCCACAAAGATGTCAGAATAAGCTTCAACAACACAGTATGTCACACCCCACTAATAAACCTCATTTATTAAGATCAGAATATTGTCACAGTTAATGACACAACATGCAAGTTTTTTTGGTTCATTACATACTAGAACAAAGCAATCCACAAATAACTTTATACTTCCAAACACCAAATTATCTCTTCCACAACATGACTCAAAAACATGTTCCACTTTCATTACCACCTTCACATGGTTGGCCTTACGTTGAGACGAGAAGCGAGTTTCTGACCAAGAGACTTGTCGGCCTGCAGCATCGAGTGAACCCGAGTAAATATGATTTCACGCTTAATATTGAACATAAATATGCAGAACAAAAGATGAAAGACAAGCAATAAGGCACTGTTATCGGACCTGAGACCAGTATGAAATCCAGATACTGCGGATTTCATGGGTGAGTCGGGGATCAGACAGTGCCTCAACCCATCGGCAGATAAATCTTTCTTGCCTGCAGACGAGATATGATAACCAATGAAATAAACTCTCATGTGATTAAAAGTATTTTGTTATTAGTTTGAAGCAGGTGGTGAATGATATACCTATCTGGTGCCCAGGAACGGTATCTTTCTCCAGGTTGCTTGAAATTGTTCTCCTTCTCAATGCAGATCTGCATCAATCAATGAAGTTTTACAAGATTACACAAGAAAATGTTATTCTAGGTAATATTCACCAGAATGATGCAGATTAATCTCATCAGTCTGATCTCAATATGAAGATTTTCTTATGCCAGATCTTATGTTTTAGGAAAGTGTTGATTAGCTTTTTTCTAAAAATCTTCAATTATATAATTTTGAATCTCCTGACTGAGCCCACATGAACTCTTCCTTGAACAATTTGACGCCAGGCCGACACTAACTGATGACAATCCCAATACAACAGCTTAACAGTATCTTAAAAAACACATTCGCACCCCTATGATGTACCAAGATCACATCTACTCGTTGAATATCCAGCTACATTGAAGTGCAACTCGCGCATTTATTCATGGATTAACTCAGTTTGGAACAGGATTAGGATTCTTTTACACATGCATTTAGAGAAATTTGCCTGGGACCCGGGCTAAAAGGAGGGCAACTATTGATAACTGCTTTGGCAAGGTTTTCATCTTCATGCATTCAAATCAAGCCAATTTTTAAATGACAAAACAATTTCTTGATTCAAAAAATAAAGAAATAATACATCAAGCAGCAGAATTTAGAAAATTGAAGATGCATACCTTGTCACGCTTTCCTGTCAACACCACAGGAGGAATAGGGAACCTCTCAGCATGACGACAAGGGTCATACCTTGATGGAAAATAGTTTACCTGGAAAGAATTAGAATATCCGATTAAAGTACAAGCGTGAGAGAAACATGTTACAGCAATGAGCTACAGGTAACAGGACAAAAATTATATGTACTTTGCCCTACAGAAGATAGCCAATCAGATTTGGAATCTAAGGCAGTCAAAATTCCAAAATCTTTTTCCTTAACTTGTAAATAGTGGGAGAAAGTACTGAAAAGCCAAGCTTAAATATTCTCTCATCAACCACACAAGGCCGCAAATGAAAAGCAACATATTGAATGCAACTTGGAAGAACCTAACTCGGCAGACTAACAAAGGAGTACAGTACCTCCTCATCCCTGTGCATGAAGTTCATGAAACCATCATGGTGATTGTTGTGATGAGCACATTTGGGAGCATTAGCTGGGAGCTGCAGATAGTTTGGCCCAAGACGGTGCCTTTGGGTATCAGAATACGAGAATATCCGAGTTTGGAGCAGCTTGTCATCAGAATAGTAGATCCCAGGGACAACAATAGCAGGGCAAAATGCAAGCTGCTCATTCTCTGCAAAGAAGTTGTCAATGTTCTTATTCAACACCAACCGACCCACAGGCTGCAGGGGCAAGATGTCCTCAGGCCAAGTCTTGGTTACATCAAGCGGGTCAAAGTCGAATTTATCTTCATGATCAGGATCTATAATCTGGATAAAAAGTTTCCATTCTGGATAGTTGCCCGCTGCAATAGAATCATAGAGGTCCTGGGTAGCATGGCTGTGATTAGCTCCTCCAACCTTAATTGCTTCTTCCTCCAAGAGACACTTCACTCCACATGTAGGTCTCCAGTGGAACTTCACATAGTGTACTTTCCCAGCCTTGTTGATTAGAGTATAGGTGTTAACACCGGAGCCGTCCATGTGCCTGTAATCTTGTGGAACACCCACATCATCAAAGAGGAATGTGAACATATGCAAACTCTCGGGGTGGTGGGAGAAGAAGTCTAGGATTCTCCAGTTCTCCTGAATGTGGGACTTTGGGTTGGGTTTTAATGAATGAACCATATCAGGGAATTTCATTCCGTCACGAATAAAAAAGACAGGGAAGTTGTTGCCCACCAAGTCAAAGTTCCCCTGAACCATAAAAGCAAGTTGAGAAAGATGAACGATTTTCTCTGTCATAAATAAGAAACAGAATTCAACCAGAAATGTAAATGGGAGATCAATGTTACCTCTCTTGTGTAAAATTTCACTGCAAATCCTCTGGGATCCCTGATGGTTTCAGGGCTACCACGCTCATGGATGACAGTGGAGAATCGAACGATAACAGGAGTTTGAGCTCCTGGGGCTCGAAGGAAATCAGCACAAGTAAGGTGGGAAATATCATGAGTGACCTCGAAAAAGCCCTTAGCACTGGCACCTCTGGCATGGACAACACGTTCTGGGATCCTCTCACGATCAAAATTAGCAAGTTTCTCCACCAAATGGTAATCTTCAAGAAGGATAGGACCTGTCAAAGAGAAGATAATTTTGCATCAATGCCCAAAGCTTCGCTCAAAGTGAAGAAGAAAACAAAGGGACTTCCTTGAAAAATGAAGCAAGCTGCATATAAAATCGACACCAACATTGTAATCATGCAATAGTTATAACTGCCTATGCACATCAAGCATACTCTTCCATAATCAGCATACAAGAATTCATTATAGTCAACGATTGTCTAGCCTTAGGCCCTTAGACCTTCTGAACATAAATTTAAAGGTAACATCAAGAGACATTTTCCATAGACAAGGAGCTAACAAGATGAAATAAACAGAAGATAACTTTAACTTTGTATCTCTGACAATATTGTCAAACCACTCTGAAGGAGTAAAAACAATGATTGATCATCGTAAGCACTTATATAACACAAGTACAACACAACAAGTCACTTATCCATCAGTCGATTATCAAAGTTAGTCAAGCTATAGCATAAAATAACATAACTTGGGATTCATTTACAAAAGACGAGGTAGCAAGCAACTGATTTTGTCTGACATCTTCCAGACACAAGAAACACATGCAATACTGGTAGGAAATTGGCCCAAAACACTTACTAACTTACTAACTTATAGCAAATTAGCATTTAAAATGGTTCCCGAAGGAAAGAACAAATCTGTCCGCTCCTTACATCCTAATCATTAAACGTAAAACCAACAAAAAGAACCTAACATGCTAAACGAATAAATCACAATATCAAATGAATCAGAATACCACTACAAATGGAAAAAAACAAAGAAATACCTCTAGTTCCCACGGTCAACGAGTTGTTATTGTTCCAAACCGGAGCTCCAGAATTTGTTGTCATAAAAGGTGAATTGAAAGCACTAGACGGACGGAACTGCACCATCATCAACCAGTCAAACATCAATATTTCACCGAAAACCATAACGAATCAATCAAACCAAAAGCTCATTCAAATCGGTTACACTACGCATCAACGCTGAGCTAAAATCATCAATTACCAATCTAATTACTCAAAAATCAATCAAATAACAAGGAAAAGTATTTAATAATTCAAATAATTAAACAATCTCCAATTTGATCAAGCACACAAACCATAACACCAAAAACACAATCCAGCGCAAATAATTAATCAATCAACCTTCGAAAACAATCATTTCTCCAAACAACCAAAATCAAAATGCAAACCTTGTATGGATCCATGGAGAGAGGTTAGAGAGATTTTTCCCCTAAACACTTTTTGCCGGATGAGTATGAGCGTGTGGCGATTAGTTTCGTGAGTTTATAGAACAGTCACTATTTCCTGGCTCGCATTTCTAGTGAGGCAATTTACAACAAATATATTATCCTCAAGGGAAATTTTGGAGCCAAAAAAAAAAAAAAGGAATTATCAAATATATAGCAAATTTTTCTAAAATTATATAGTATTTTAGTTGTGCAAGAAACTATAGTATTTATTTGTGGCCATTGTTCATTGTTATATAAATACATAAGTAATATTTTAGAATTTATATTCGTATTTTTTGTGTTTTACAATCATACTACGTAAATTTAATAAAATTCAATAATCAGTATAAAAATATCTACATTTTGATATTATATTTGTTGGAATTAAAATTTATAGATGAAGTTTGCTAAATTATTTATTTGTTTGTTTGCAATCTTTTACTATCTTTGGTAATTTATATTACGTGTCGAGAAATTCTAATATTTATGGATGTAAAAATGGTAAATAATAAGTATTATATGATGTTAGTACCAAATCTATCTTCTTACAATATAATGAAATTAGCATGGACATGTGACATAGAATAATATTTTAATTACATTTAATATATATATTATTTGTGAATATGCAAGAAGATTATTAATTTGTGTGTTACTGTTAAGGTTAGTGTTCGAAGACTTTAATAGGAATTTTGATAGTTTCAGGGTTTTATTGTGCCCACCTAATTTAAGATAGCTATAATATATATTTATGACAACCAAAAATGTCTCCTTGTCACAAGCAACAATAGAATATCTACATTTTGTGTTTTTTAATTATTCCATTTTAAGTCATATGACCATTTACTTTATTATTTAAATTATTGTTTAATAAATATTTTACTATGAAAAATATAATCATGTAAAAACAATTCCTTTCTTCCAAACAACATAACAAATTTTGGGCTAAAAATATTAAAATCCGCAAAAGTATTTGTATTGACAACATAACCAATAATTAAACAAAATGACTTATATTGTCAAAAATCAAGAATCTTTTTTTTTTTTTTTAAGAAATTTGTATTGTATTTCAATATAATACAAAATGTCAACATAAAATTGTATTATATTTCGATATATTTCATGTGGCGGAGATTCTCACATCCAGAAATAAATAAAAATGTGATAAATATATTTAAAAAATGAAAGATCGAAATAAATATACTGAAAATAATATAATAAATGAGGATGTGATGAAGCCAAATATTGTAATTCCTTATCCAAACTTTGGAGTTTATCCCGAGCTAAAGTGTGGCGGTAAACAATCTGCCCGGTAAGATTTTGCCACGTAGCTAATGTCCTTGAATTGTGTGCTAGAGATGGAAATAAAAAGCGTCCCTTATGGGCTTTCATGGAGGCAACTAAAGACCGATTCGCATGGGCCGCAATTCACATGGGCCCACAAAAACTCTTTTTTGTTTCTTCTGTTCTTTGTCCAGATTAGTTGATGCTAAATCAAATTCAAGAATATAGATTTAAAATTTAAATTGAATTTTGTGGTATTAAGTTACAAAATTTTGAGCTTAAAAGTTAGAGCTTGTAAATGTGCGATTTCGATTTTTTAAGTTAGAGTCAAGAATTTATCAAAATACTACAAATTCAAGAAATTGTTAACGTATTTATCAAAATAAATAAATAAATTGTTAACATCAAAGATATAAAGTAAGCAATAGTAAGTCCGTGTTAGTCATCAAATTTCAGACGTGGTATTTTTTAGTAATTACACTCCATCTAATAATAATGATGGATTGGGGTGCAAAAATAATTTCATGAAAATAGTCTATAGAAAATTTAAGAAACACATTGATACAACATATGAATGAAGTTGTGAATAAAACAAAGAGGAGGGTCAAAAAATCTTGCAATTTGAGGCTCCTAGTAGAAGAAGTAACCAATGTTACTAGGAGTTGTTTTATAAGTTAGAAAAATGCCCAACATTTTGATGTGGTCATTTCAATTGCTAAGTGTTCAACATGGCTACCACAACCACTCAAAATTTTCAATATTTTTCCAATATTATTTCGTCTAAAATATCTTCTTATTATATTTGTGGAATATATTAAGAAGAATACTTTTGTATTTATATTATCCAATTAAATATATATGTGTGTGTGTGTGTGTGTGTGTGTGTGCATGCTTGTTATTCAAAATTTGGCATTTTAAAGGGTATGCCAAAGTAAGATTTCAACCATGTAAGTATTTTCCTTTTTAGTTTTTATCTAAGTAAAAGTGGATCCATAATATAATTAAACAATATAGGTCAAACAACGCGAAGATACCATGCAACCAGCCAAAGCACACGCAGGAATATTTGGATATATCAACAAGAATATGTGCAAGTATATTTCTTGATATAACTTCTTATACTAGTAGGCATCTAACTTAAGACATTAAAAGGAAAAAAAGAAAGAAAATAAAGTCACATTGCATATGATTTTTACTTAAAATGCATGCAACAATTGAAAGTAAGAGAATATTTACCTGACTGGTTGACCTTTTAAGTGATCCCGGTTCAATCAATTTTGAGTAAGACCTCATTGCCACACCCTTCAACCGATGCGTCGTTGTCCAATAAATTTCACCACGATTCTGAGGATAAGTGGGTAAATTTGTAGTAGCTCCCATGCCTGCAAACACATAGATTACGAGTTCGAGTTCCATAGTGGAACTCATTGCATAATATATAACATAATTTGTTATATGTCAATAATAAGCGATCACATAGCTGCCAAAATCCCCCGAAATCAAAGTACTAAGGTTCCAAAAGCTCGAAACATGAAACTTTTAACACAATCAACAGCAGAAAATAGACCGCAACAGCTGCATGAAGTATTCTTCATTTATTTAGATCAGACAATATAGTTATTAACAGAACACGAAAGTTTGATTCATTACACAACAGAAACAAACATTACAACGATTCATTACATAACAGAACAGAAGAGTTGGCTGACATTATACATAAGTTTCAATCACCATATCCTTTTCCTCAACACGCTGATCTCTTACATCACCTTCACATCGTCGGCCTCACATTGAGACGAGAAGCAACTTTCTGACCAAGAGACAGGTCCGCCTGTATCATGATCCAAAAGAACAAAATATAAGTCATATCAATAACAAATGATGAACAAGCGTTTAAGGCATTGCCCACAGGTAACAAACCTGAGTCAGATATGAAATCCAGATACTTCGGATTTCATGAGTGATTCGAGGATCGGACAAAGCCTGAACCCACCGACGGATGAACCGGTCTTGCCTGAAAACAATATGTGATAAACGAAGAAGTAAATTCTCGTGTACATGGGAAATATTTAACTATCGGTTTTTAAAGTGGATAGAGGGCGATGTACCTGTCTGGAGCCCAAGAACGGTACATATCACCGGTTTGCTTGAAGTTGTTCTCTTTTTCAATGACACGCTGCGTTAAATGATGAAGTATTGTAAGATCACTCAAGAAATGTTTTGGCAGTTTGTCTTAACCAAAACAGATGATGATTCATCTGATTAGTATGATAAAGACAACGTAGACCTTTCAAAGTTAATATGTCGTGTTAGGAATAGATTCTAATTCCTCTAAGGAGCGAGGATTACTTCTGATGTTTTTGCTAAGATTTAAAAATAATGAACTCAAACAAAGAAAACCCCATAAATACATACCCTTTCGCGTTTCCCTGTCAACACGTTAGTAGGAATTGGGTGCTTCTCAGCATTATAACAAGGCCTATACCTTGACGGGCAATAATTCACCTGAAAAACACCAACGAAAACATCTTACTAAAAACACATTCAACAAATAAATCAAGAACAGAACGTTCCAGATAACCAAACAACCCTTCACAATACCTCCTCATCTCTATGCATGAAGTTCATAAAACCATCATAGTGATTATTGTGAAAACCACATTTGGGTGCATTAACCGGAAGCTGCATATAGTTTGGCCCAAGCCGATGCCTCTGAGTATCTGAATATGCGAATATCCTCCCTTGAAGCATCTTATCATCCGAATAGTAGACCCCGGGTACGACAAACGCAGGATTAAATGCAAGCATTTCGTTTTCATTAAAAAAGTTATCAATATTCCTATTCAAAACCAATCTCCCGACAGGGATCAGCGGCAAGATATCCTCTGGCCAAACCTTCGTTGTATCAAGTGGATCAAAATCAAATTTATCCTCATCTGCAGGATCCATAATCTGGACATAAAGCTTCCACTCAGGATAATTTCCTGCTGCTATAGAATCGTATAAGTCCTGAGTCGCGTGACTGTGATTAGATCCTCCGATTTTGATAGCTTCTTCCTCAGTGAGAGTCTTAACTCCCAAAGTAGGCCTCCAACAGAACTTAACATAATTTGCTTTTCCAGCTTTGTTTATTAACATGTATGTGTGGACACTTGAGCCCTCAATGTGTCTGTAATCCTGTGGGATTCCAACATCATCGAAGAAGAATGCGAATGTGGTTAGACTTTCGGGATGGTGCGACAAGTAGTCAAGGATTCTCCAGTATTCTTGAATGTTGGATTTGGGGTTTGGTTTGAAAGCGTGGATCACATCGGGGAATTTAATTGAGTCGCGGATGAAGAAGACTGGGAAGTTGTTTCCGACGAGGTCGAAGTTTCCCTGGAAGAAGAAAGGAACACATAATATGCCTGGTGTTTTCGAATTGATTCGTTTCAGCTTTGTTATCTTAAAAATAATTTAAAAGCATTTCACTCCGTTATGTTAGTTTTCATATCACTTTGACCTTCAAGTGGATTTTCGGATGAAATATAACCCAGACCGCCAGGCAGGCGGTAGATTTTCACACGAAATATGCATTAGAGCACCAACAAATAGATTTTCATGCTAACTATGCAACCAGAGTACTAATATGTAACCTTCAAATGAATTTCCAAGCAAGATATGCCATCAAGAAAATTATTACCTGGCTTTTTAATGCATTGTTAAATGAATTTTTGAACAAGAATACGGAAAAATAACGAAAATAATCACATAAAAATCATACGATACTTCTCTGGCTACATGTTTCATCTGAAAAATCTATTCAGAAGGCAAAGTGCTTCAATGAGTTCAAATCGCGAGATTAAAGTGTTTTTAACCCATCTGTTACAGGCAACCCATCAAAATTAACGTTTCCATAACGACGATTTATTAAAGAAGGTAATGTATCAAAACTTTTACCTCTCTGGTGTAAAATTTAACAGCGAAACCCCTCGGATCGCGGATAGTTTCAGGACTTCCGCGTTCATGGATGACGGTGGAAAATCGAACGATAACAGGAGTTTGAACTCCCGGAGCGCGAAGAAAATCGGCACAAGTGAGGTGAGAAATATCATGGGTGACTTCAAAGAAGCCCTTGGCGCTTGCGCCTCTAGCATGGACAACACGTTCTGGGATCCTCTCACGAGTAAAGTTGGCAAGTTTGTCCACCCAATGGTAATCTTCAAGTAGAATCGGACCTGTCAATTACAAAAATCCATTTAGAGATCCATGTACCTGCAGATTTCTCCAAGAAAGAAGGATGTATTTATTTGAAAAAATAAAATTATAAGTAATTGATATGATATCGCAGAGGTAATGAATTTGATTCCAGCATACGTGGAGCTGTTTTTTATTGTATGATGGGCTATTGAAAATTCCTTTAATGTATGATATATTGTTGTTCAGGTTTTTCTTGTCATCATATTGATTTAAATTATTATTGACATGTTATTTGAATATTGTAATTGTTATCTTAAAAAAATAATATGATATTGTTACCAATTTACATAGATACCCTAGTAGTCAAAGGATATCACTAAGTAACCCTGTAGTACATGTCTTCTCTGCATGGATCTGGTACGATCCCATCCAATTCGATTTGAGGTGATCATAACACATGAACTGTTTGATGAAGTCGCATGATTTCATTTCTAAACGTTTTCTAACCATACGAGATGTCAAACGAATCATATAAATACTACATCATGAAAGATTGAAATCTTTATAAGTTTAATTACTTATATATAACTTTTACGATTTCATATTCAACTAGTGGACTTAAGCATCATTTGGGCTTTGTTGGGATAACCCTTCTTACTGTGTTCTTTTGTTTATAAGGTTAAATTCATATCCAACTCTAGAAGGATACTTAGGTCCAAATATATACTATATATAAAGCGTGATGTTCAAAAGCAGTTATTTTGGTAGTATGTTTTCACGTGTCATGTCTAAAATACGCTTTTATATATATTAATTTACCTTAATAAACACTTAGAACATAACAAAAGTCATTAAATTATTAATTTATCTGTTTATATTAAATTATATGTATATTTATGTTAAATATATTTGCCGAACTCTGATTTTTATATACACAATTTGTATTATATCTTAATATATATTAAATTTGTATTAATTATTTTATAAATACGCATCGAGGGCGATGAATGCTGAGCATAACCTACTGTCCGACTCTAGATTTGAACTTGAGATTCTAGTAAAAACAAAAAAGAAAAAAGAAAAAAGAAAATACCTCTAGTCCCGACTGTCAAAGAACTATCGTCGTTCCAAACCGGAGCTCCAGATTTTGTGGTCATAAAAGGTGAATCGAAAGAACTCGAGGGACGGAGCTGCACCATATATCGCAAATTACATTTAAACATCAATACTTCACTGAAATTACCAAGCTAAATTATTGAATTTATTGTTAAATTATTCACATAATTTATTTAATAATCTTGAATTTTATTTTATCAAATGTGCCAATCATATAACGAGGAAAGTGACCTGCAGAAATAAACCGTATTATGTTTTGCTATTTGATATAGTTAAAATGAATCGCCGATGAATGTATAAAACCACGTTAAATTCCATACAAATTTAGGTAAAGGTCAATTTTGACTGAGTTTTCAGTGTAACATTATTTTCTGATACCTAAGTTTGATAATGGTTGAAAAAGACCTTCCCCACATGGTGTTTCTTGCTTTATGTTGTCGCATAGTGTGTAGATCTGATATGTTTTGATATTACAACTTTGTTCAAGTAGACAAATAATTCTTACTTTGTTAAGTATCTTATTCTCATACGTCGATCGTACAAGTTTTCATATACGTGAACATATAAATCAAGAGTTCAGGAGCCCACTACAAAATCATTAATTTTTTGCAACAAAAAATTAACAGTCGAGTTGGAAGCAGTAACCAATAATCCAAAATTAATAACCGTTGTGGATATAGTAAACAATAGTCCAAAAAGGCGTGTTGAAAACATCTTTTGTGATGGTTATATTGAGGTGAAAATATTTACCACGACTATATGCCATGGTGAACTTTCTACTACTCTCACGAAAATCACGGATCGTTGCCATGGTGTAGCCGTATCAAATAACTTTTCACTACTACTTTTTCCCATTAACATCAATTTTTAACCTTGGTAACTGCTCAAAATTTTTGTAGTGGCCACAAAGGTAGTTTGGGAAATCAGTCACGATTTTCTTTATAATATGTTAGACTATGTTAATTAACCGTGATATTTACATATATTAATCTATATGCCCGTTTGTAGATCAACTATATTTCTACTGGTAGGTACGTAGAAAAGCACCAAGCTGGTACGTATAGCAGAAAATATGGTATTGAAATTGTGCGTGGAAAATACATTTCAAGCAAAAATATCAATATTTTATCATATATATGCATAACAACATTATAAAGGCTCTTTTAGAATGGAAGAGAATTTAATTGTATAATTTTTTTCTATAAATTTGCATGAGATCATTATTAAACATATTAACATAAGAACGAAAATGTCACACCTTATACTTAACAACATAAAATTAAATTTCTCAATATATAAAATGCACGGGAAAATGCTAAATAATCAATAGAAAACGAATTAAGATATATTATTTTAAATAAATCAATGAAGAAAATGAATACCTTGTACGGATCCA
>JACFYI010003838.1:310796-333952 GCA_014898755.1 Handroanthus guayacan
TTCTATTCTAGCTCTATTTGTACAATGCAATTAGCTATCTATGAAAATTTTTCATGAAAAAAAAAAAAGAAAAGAAAGAAACTGTGATCCGTAAAAGAAAACATAGTATCGACGTTAGGTTAAAATTGCGACGATGTAGAGGGCCGATCGTCTTGCTTCTCTATCAGCACGCACCTTGAGGGCGGACCAAACATGCTTAACATCACCTATAAAAATCGAGCAATAAGTTAAATGAGACTCAACTAATAGAGATCAAGTAGGTTATGGAGCTGTCAATGGAGCGACTTTTAATTCGAATTTTTCATATTTTGACACATTAAAATATTGTATGATACTAAACGAGATTCAGTCTTGAGAATTGATAATTGGATTCAGGTTCAAATTTTCGTGGTTTTGATTCAAATCTGACCCATTGATAACTCTAGCTATTTATTTGGATATCACTTGGAAACTAGGGTACAAAAAAGATCAACACATGACCTCTCGATGCTATCTCAAAGTTCATTGACGAAACGAATTTAAAAAGATACGATAGATATAGATCTTACGGGTAAGAAGACAAGCCCATGCAAGAAACCAAGAAGCACCAACGAAAGATACATTTTGAAGTAGTAAACCTGCAAAACAGCGAAACAACATCAGAAGAGAGAAAACAGCTTCTCCAACGCATAAATTCTCGTAGGGAAATATTGCATACCACAAAAACTTCCGTACGGGAAAAGCACAAAACGAGCACGCCAACAAGCTTCGTGAGTGTGATTCCACTGCAATGAAAAAGTGAAGAGAATTTTTGTAAGTCAATGAGGATTTGAGTCGTCTTTAAATATGTCGAAGTCGATAACTAGTGTTTTATGTTTAATGCAGTTAATGGATAAAGCACGTTTCTTGTTCTTTGCAAAACTTGAACCTGAAAACAGAAGCCCCCATTGTTGTCAGAGCTTCCTTCATCCTTTGATTCCTATCTCCACTACTCACCTGGCATAAGAACAGAAAATAGGTCGATTGTCAGATCGATAATAGTAAGTGAGGCCATTGATATTTTGTTTAGATACGAGAAATTTGCAAAAATTTCTGATTATTGTTTTTCTACACGAGTTAGAGTTTGAAGTCAACCTTCAAGCTAGAGCTTTACCTCGAGTGAATCTCAAGCAACCAAGTTTGCAGCTCGGGAGCTATAATTTAATAATATTTAAATAGTATTAATATTTAATATTATAACATTTCATAGGATATTATTTATTTAAATTTCAAACAAATTAAATTGTATTCAAATTTGGAGCTCGAGCTGGAACTTGTAAGCTCATCTGAAACATCCCAATTAAAAAGCAAAACTAGATCGAGTTCGAGTTTTCATCACATCAACTTCGAGCTAGAAAAATTTAGCTTGTCAAGCTCGAACTTGGCATTCTTCAACTCGACCCTGCTCAATTCTACTCTTCGACATAATGTGTTGTTCTAAAGAAGAATTCGCTAAAGTTTTGTATCGTTATAGTACGTTAAACTCCTCTCGCATGCACAATCCAATAAGAAAAGGAGTATAGTACGCATTAAGATAAAAAAATTTTATCGAGAGAACAAGACAAGAAATCTCACCAAGAAAGCATGCGTTATATGCACACAAAATTCAACAGCGATACCCACAGACATCACAAGGTTCACGACCGACAACGCGTTCAGTTGGATCTTTAGGATTGCCATTATACCCTAAAGAGGGGCCGATTTATGAAAACGAGTTAGAACTTCAAACGATGTTTAAAGGTTGTATGACAATGCAAATATAGCAAGAATGAAAACATACCAAAATATCCACAACGATCATTGCCAAAACGAGTAGAATTATTGCTGACGTCCACAAACTAAAAACATGAATAGAGATGTGAATAGAATGGATTAAGTGGAATCATTTTGATTAAGGAATAAGGCGGCTATTACGTTAGCGAGAGTAGATTACTGACCTGCATGTGATAACTAAGCAAACGATAAAAACTGCACCTGTTATGTTATAAAAACTCAATATCTTAGAGATGGACCAGAAGAAACGGATATTCAAGCGAATGACACATAAAAAAGTAAATGACAAATCAAGGTTATTAATTAACCTTTAGCAATGACAACTTTTAGAATTCATAGAAATTTCTTTTTTGGGGCCGGGTTAATTTACAAAACCCAATAAGGCTTGTACCGTTTAACCAAAAATAAATAAACTCCATCTACCTTTTGAAATTACAAACACCTCTTGATGTTTACCTTCACATCACAGATTTCACGAGTATAGTCCCATTACAGACATGCTGTAGTTGCAAGGGGTTACTTGTAAATTCAAGAGATAGAAGGTGTCTTTTTTGTAGATGGTCCACACCTCAATGCTGTTTTCGGAAACTAACCCTTGTTTAGTGCAGAATGATCGATTACATCATGATGTTCATATCTTAGTTGATAATGCAAATCAAGCAATGATGCCTAATATATATTGCATGCTAATCGATCTATGACATCTCAAATCATGATGAATTCGAAAAACAGCTGATTAAAAATTAAACAATAAACATAATCTTCTAAGAAATCGACCACCAGCCAAGATCAATATAAAAGTTGAGTGAAAATCAAAAGACTAACCAATAGCTATAGCGAGGTTGATCAAAGCTGTCCTCCATATATTAAGATACTGTTCGAAGAACATATAAAACACGGCATATGGAAAGATTTCAATCTGCAGCAGAGGAATTAAAAGTCAGCATAAAGGAATTTGGATGCTCCAAAACTCTTCTCGAGAACAATTACCTTCAAAGAATCGGACATCTTTGAACTAAAATCTCGTGCAGCCCTCATTGAGTTAACAAAGTCGGCCTGAAAAGGATACAATAAATAGTTGCCATTCATACTGTTGAAATCTTTGAATAAAGTATGAGGATAAAAAGATTATAGTAAAAGTTCCGCAACCAAGATGTACCTGCTTATTAAGGGGTGTGTGATATGTCCGAAATGATGATGCCTGAATGATACCATTTTCATAGCCTAATGAAACACAGAAAGTCGGAAATATTTCAGAGAGAAAAAATAAAAAATAAATAAAAAAACACTATTTTTATTATACTAGGTCAGTTGAATGTTAGTGAGCTCTTCAAAGAAAGCTTAAATGTCTACCTTCAAGATCGACATTGCCCGTATATGCCCCGTTTCCACCTTTTGCACAATCGGCCGAAGGTAAAGCACTGAGAAACCACGGGAGCTTCTCCTGGAATTGTGCAGTGGATGGACGGCCGTTTTGTAACTCCGAGCGACGGTAACACTGAAAAAAGTTCCAATATTAGTCGCTATTTGGATCAAAATAAGACATTTTTCCTTGGTCAATGATCATTACGACACCAATTTTTTATTTTCATTTATTTATTTAATTGTTACCAAAGTATAGATATTATAACATGGTTCTGATAAATTAACAGAATAAAATCTGACGAGGATTAATAGGGATAAGCTACCGTTGTACAGTCCTTGCACACCACGCTGAGTCCACAAGAACCACCACTTGATGAACAACAGGGAGGCTGGAAAAAAATAAAAATAAAAAATTTGAAATGTTTTCATGAGATATCCGAAAATCCTCAAATATGTGTCAGCAAGATAATCACACACAAACCATACAAGAACGAGATGATAACCATTATACAATTATAGAATCATAAAACTATTTATTCCAAGAAAAACCTGATCATCAGGTGGACAATAGCTCCCGTTTGTGAATTTCCTACAACACGCAAAAGCTTCAGGAGATAGCCAAACAAGAAAATCATCAAGCCATGAAGCTGCAGGTTTAGCTATATAACTCGACTCAGGTGTTAAAGAAGCCCTTGCGATCTGCAGAATTCGGGATTAGAATAGTAATGTCAGGAGGAAATTGTGTAAATTAGAGATAAGTTTATGGTCAAGGGATATGAACAAAATATAAATGGTTCACCTCATTTAGAAGAGAATTAGAATCACACTGGCTGATTGAACAGAGCTGGTCCGTTTGTCTTGATTCCGAACTGGGAAATGAAAATATGAACATGATAAGAAATTTGTAAAACGCAAGCCTTTATGTAGTGCCGAAATTTTCAGTTAGAGCATAAAGTAATAGAACTGTAAACTCATCGAGTCAAGTAGAACACGTTATTATTTGTTTGAAATTTTATCAAGCTCCAAAGTTGCATTTGAGTTTGGTTTGATTGTTACTGGATTGAGCTTCAACAAACTTTAATCAAGTCAACCTCAAGTACTTTAATCTTTATCTTGACTAATTACTTGAGCTTGAAAGGACTTCAAAATGAAGTATGTCTTAACTAATAAGCATCAAGTCGAGGATGGATGAAAACGGACTCGAACCAAATACCTGTAATTGTAGTTTTTCACCACAAAGTAGAGTGGCGGACCGATTCTGAGATAATCGGAGACATTATTAAAGTAACCCTGCCGGAAAGAAGACAATTACAACTATCAAGTTTCTGAAAGATCGTGAAAAGATATATCTTATGAAACAAAAGTGTTCAGCTATTAGACCTGAAGATATGAGTCTCGAGGAAGAACAATTTGCTGTTCTAAACCAGGTTCAATTCTTGAACATAATGCCTTCAACGGTAAATATAGAAAAATTATTTTTCAATCACTAACATGTATCATTACATTAAAAGATTGGCAACAGGTATAGGGCGACAACTTACAATGCTTGCCAATGCAAACGCACCAAAAATACACACGACGAGCAGTTTTACACCCCACAGGCTCAGAATGGGAGCATGAATTTCCTAGACAAAGGGAAGTGGCTAGTTATTACACAGCAAAACAAAGTAAAATGATAGAGCTTACACAAAAATCACGAAACTAGAAGCCAAAAATAGGATTATTTATCAACAAAAAATTACCAATAATCAAATTTCAAAATACATTGATCTCCTTAACTACATCTAAAATTTACATCAGATATACAAAGGAAAACAAAAAGACAAGAGAAAAATTAAACTTATCAGTTACCTTCATATATCGAACCAGCAGCCCTGGTTTCTGCTGATGACTGCCTACAATATTACAAGTGCTCCTCGTTTTAGCTTTGTGATTTTTAATTACATTGTAGGCATGCAATGTGAGAGCATGATAACCAGAAGAAAAAACAGATTTTGCTGTATTGAAATGCGTAAAAGTACCTTTCTCCATTTCAGCATTCGAACGGGACATTTTTATACACGGAAAACAGTCGATTCTGTTATCCTCAGCTCTAAGGAAATCAAAAACAATCAACGCAACAAATGCAGTAACTTGAAGAAGAAAATCCAACAGAACAGCCAGTGCTGCAAACAAACAATAGTAGAGAGTAAACATGATTCCTGGATTAAGTATATGGTTATTTGATCACTGTAATAATCATATCTTCTCGAAAAACAATGTAAAAATCGTGCAATAATTAAGATTTAAATGGACGAGTTCTAACCTGCGAACATGGAAAAGACACGGCAAGCTGGCATAGGAATGAAACAACCAACTGCAAATGCTAAGACCTCAGATAGACTAGCTAGTGTTATAGACGGGCCGACTTCCACAAGTGCGTTACTAATTCGTCCCTCTATAGGCAATTCTACTTGTTGTCTCTTTACAGCATGAACGAGTATGCACATATTGTCCACTCCAACCTGACGACCATCAAAAAGACCAATCAAGTCACAGAGAGCACAGAATAATCCAGGACTCTAAGAGGAAGAAACCAAATGCTCAAAACTATAGCCACGTCTGGTGAAGGTTAATGGTGTAAATATGTCAAGGCAAGTTAAGGTCGTGATTTTCGGGCTCAGCATAGTTTCATTAGAGAACTTCAAATATATGTATCAAGCATAATAAAAAAACAAATGCAAGAACAAAAGCATTTAAGTAGTTAAGCATCCTTAAGAATGGAACTTACTGCTAAAACAAGAAACGGGATGACTTCCATTATTATTAGTGTTGATTTTACTCCGACTGCACTGAAAAAACCAACTGATCCAAGTACAGAAAGCATGACAAGTACAACTCCTGATAAGCCAAGCAATACCTATGAAGGGAATGAGGAAGAAAAACCTTTGGTAAGTATCAGAAATTCTAAATTATACATAATAAAGGCTTTTCTGTAAAATCATACCTTGGAGGAGATATAATATGTGGAGAAACGAGGAGCATCTCCCAGAGTTAAAGAGATGTAAGCAAACATTACAAGATAGCTTATCTGGAACGGAAAACGATACGTAAGGAGAATATGTACGAATAGAAAAAATAGAGAATTATGTTTGGCATCTTATTTTCTTAGATGTCTGGATTTTATATTTGATGCTAAGGGAGAATGAGAATTCATTGCGTACCAAAATAGTGATAGCATCTGCAGTACTTTCTCGTTTTAATTCTTCCTCGACAGAGCTTTCTGATGAAAATGCAAGTGTTAAGTTCCTCGACTGCACCATGGGTACAAGCTCCTTCTGCACAAATGAAGATTAAGTACCATAGATATTTGCTTCATGAAGCATGCATGAAGAAAGGCCCCGCATTCATGCCAAGAAGGGACATTAGGACAGGACTGGGCCCCACGTTTTCGTTTATAGCTCAACCAAATTGGGAGTCCATATGTATTATGCGTATATCATGAGCAAAAGAAAGGCCCCCTATTCACTGGATGAGATAAATACGAGCAATTTCGTTGTTATCACATTATACGACAATATTTGGGGGTTTATATTAATAACTTTCAACTTTTATGGATTATATATGACAAAAGCCTTTGGCTTTTGAGCATAATAAATAAACATGGGAAAAGATATGAACCTTTGCGAGCTGAATGAAGGCTTTTTCCCATGCCACCGCCCTCTTGGTACCATTCCCTTCTCTGTCAATATCGTTGTTCACAGGATATGTCACGATGAATGCAGAAGCCTGTTTCAAATGAATGTTTGGGTTCATATCTTCATATGTATTTCACAAGCGCAAAATCAACCAATAGGAAGTAAAAAAATTACCTCCAAATAGTTATTTCCGGAGAAACCACCAAGGGCAGTGCTTGGATCCAGTGGGGCTTTAAATGCACTGGTGCATGACTCTGCTGAGGTATAATGCTAAAAGACACATTCACACAGTAAGTATACCTAACTCGAAAAAGGGCATAAAATCTAAAAAGGGAAATAAGGGGTTCTGAGTGTTGTATGTGAACATGAAGACAACCAGAAAATACCTGAAAACAGTATTCGACATGATCAAGACCACCAAAGCTCTCATAATTTTGAGGATCCATCTTGAAATACTGTGTTAAAGCAAATAATTTCTTGTTATACGCAAGTTCAACCAACGAAAGGAAAATACAGGTCATTAAGTCATATGATCACAATCGGATCAGCTAAACCACATCCTTTCACAATTAACGATTCTTAATCCTCTATAAAGCATAGCACCTGAAGTACACTTTGAGTGGCACAATCCTTGCCAAGTGGCTTCATGCAAATGTCGGTAAGAGATACCATTGAACCAGAATAATTAGCTCGAATAGCATCCACCTGTCACAATTAACAATTCTTAATCCTCTATAAAGCAACTACTTCAATGCGAGTAATACGATCAATATTTTAAGACCCAAATGGCATAAAATTAGAGGAATTCTTTCCATTGTCATCTAGAAAAAGTAGCAAACAAGGATGACCTTTTTCTGTATATCAAATAATAAATTGATATTGCTATCTGTCACGATGCTTGGAGATTTTCCATGCGCGTCCGGAATTGTTGCTATTATGAGCTGAAAAGTTACGACAATAGATTCTCAATCCAAGTATACTTTCTAGCAACCATGCAGCATTATTGACTATAAAATACCTGCTCAATTCTGTAAAAGGGAGCAAGATGGCTGTCGAAAAATTGTTTCTCCTTGGCAGCTCTACTTCCAGGGCCTACCCATAACTGGAAAGGTAATAGTACAAAAACTTGGATAAATTTTGAAATGATCAATATAAATTAAATAAACATTAAAAAGAAATCAGAAACTAAAACTTTGGATGAGTGACCAAAGAATGAAGCAACCGGTTAAGTTTCGTGGGCTTAATACTGGTAAAATCAAATACCAAAAATTTCTGTCAAGTTGAAATTGCAGCATCTCATGTATCATGCCATGTATGGTAGTTCAAATCAACTATGTGGACCCAGTATGCATATAGAAAAATATGTTTCACGAGGATCATACAATTGAAGCAAATGAAATTATGTGTAACAGAGCTTTGTTGTATATTCAACGTGCATAAGGTAAGAAAATTGACTATGATCAGCATAAAATAAGAATTTCAAAAGTAGTTTTAGTTACAATACAAAATAATTGCAATAATATTTAGAGAACCTATTATACCTACCTTCTCAGGCCTTGTCTCAACTTCAAAACGGATAAGACCTAAGCAGAGCGCCAGAATAATAGCCACCGACGAGCATAATACAAGAATCGGATTTCTAGCCACCCATGTTCCATATCTCCTGAAAACAGCCGTCCCATCAACCATGTCAACAAATCATTGTTACAAAGGTTATTTTTGCACAATCGCAAGATAAAATCAACTAGATGACATGGTAAATCACCTGTAAAACTTAGACATATATCCTTGCACAATTGAAAGTTGAACTCCATTTGTAATTTGGGGAACATCCTCAAGCATCTGAGAATCAACAACGTTAGACAATTCACTAAGTGTCCTGGATAACCACCAACAAGACAATGCAAAAATCCTAAAGACGTGAAAAATGGAGTCGAACAGCACTATTACAGGAACAAACTTGTTCAGAAGTTCATACTGGCATGTACCTGCATAGGGATATTCTCGTCCTTTTGACTGTTTATACGGCGGATGATGCCACCATTGGGGACATTAATTATAGGTTTGGTTCTAGATGCGGGGCTCATTTCCCTTTTCCTGTGAAAGAAACCCCACCCAAGAAATACAGAAACGAGTATAATGTACAATACTGATACTGCGACTTCAACACATTTTGCCTGCACTCATCAAGAAAGGAAAATGCATTAAGTTCTAGTGATGCACATCATCATGTCCCATAAAAGCATGAGATGAGCATCTAATTTAGGGTTGATTACCAAAAACCCCTTGAGGTTTAAACCTTTTAAAAATCCCTGTATTGTTGGAGTTACAAATATCATCTTGACTTTTGCGTCCATCTTACACATTCCACCATCATTAGTTAGTCGTCATTAAGAAACTTTAACAGACTTGCCTTGGTCGGTGGAGCTATTTGTAATTGCAAAAGATAGATGGAATTTTTCTATAAACGGACCAAATCTCAATGGGGTTTTGGTAATTCACCCTCTAAATTTAACTTTCTCACCTTTAGAGACCCTATTCTCACAGAACAGGAACCTTTCTTCAGAGGAGGAGGAAGAGCCGAATTTGAACAGACTGCCGAAGAAGGACAATCACCACATGAACAGCCTAATGAAGTATCACCACATGAATATGTGGACACATTCATAGGCCTCATCCCAGATGACTCTGGGGCAGCCGGCAAGAAATTGATAGCATATGGCGATCCAGGTACACCAAGCCCGGCCCGTTTACCAATAAATGCGTACCACTCTGGCATACATAATCACTGATCAACAATCACTAAAAGAGTGCAATCACAATGTGCGATTGCATCATGTCATACCACTCAAAGAAAGTGGTGAACAAGCTTACCTCTAAAATTTTTAGCACCAGCACCAATGAATTCCATGGCCCGAGTATTCATAGTGCCAAACTTTACATCTTTGCAGGATTCGTACATTCCCTCACCGAAAGCATCGGTTATGTAAAAATCAATTCCATCAACGGTCAAATTGTTCCCGACCTTAAGAAAAAGGAAACGGAAAGTCTTAGGATGTAATAATGTAATTCTCGTGCAAAAACTTCTAAGCTTCTCACAAGAAGTGATGAGTGGAATTACTAACCCTGGAAACAGAAGTCACGTTAATAAACTGACTCTGATTGGGAGAGCATGTAAGCTCACAGAATAGGTTCAAAAAATTTCTCAAGCATGCTGGACAACCTACAAGAAAAGGAATCGCCTGCAAGAAAAAAACTAAGAGAATATAAGTGATTCATTTCGTTGGAAATTAGAAAGAAATTGAATAACAAGAACGACTACCCATATAAGTGAGCTGTCCTATTTTCAAATTACAAAAGGAAGATTTCTAAAGATATAGCTCAAAGTTCAAGAAAAAGTTCGTGTTTATTACAATCTTAACCTATGCAACTGCCAGAAAACGAAAGGCTGACCCTGTATCCAAGCAATATGCAAGGCTGAATTGTATCATAAAATCAAAAACAGAGTTCAGTTTCTTACTTGTTGGACTTGCGTCCGTAATGTATTGAACTGCCTCTCCGTACAACATACATTTCCAGTGATCGTAGGGCACAAACTTTGAATTTTTGCTGATAGCAATTCATCAGGCTGTCAGCAGAAAACCAAAACAACAACATAAACAATCCAAATCAGACACGTTTCTAATATTCAACTAATCAAGACAACTTGGACAGCATTATCACACACATGACATAGAAACAATAAGTAATCTAACAACACGAAGTCATCCAAGTGAAGGTGGTAGTAGCTACCTTGACTGCCGGTGTACCAACAGGGCAATTTAGTACTTTACCATCGCTGCGCGATCCACAAATGTCATACATAGCACAGTATTCTTCAGAATGTCTTTGTCTAACAATCAGAAACAAGTGTAATCAATCTATCTAGCTCAAGAAAGATTGTTCATAGCAGCAACTCAAGCTTAACTACTAAGTACAAATGAAACACTAATAATCTGCAATTTAAACTCTTCTTTCTCTAAATTCAACATCACTTGCTTGCATAAGCAAATTATAGCTCATCACTCAAACTTTACATATCTAACAAAGATTAAAATAGCATAAACATTAACACTTAATTCTGCAGAAAACAACTCCCCTTCCTCCAAATTGCTTTAAGAAACTTCCGTTAGATTTCACGCGCGCGCGCGCACGAGATAGGGTAACATGTTGTCAAAATATGAGCTGAACAGTTAATTATCATGTCCCAGCAGACAAGAAGCATACCCTCCTGAGGCATTATCCGTCAACAGAAACCTCGTATCAGACCGCTCAGCATTCACCGCAGCCACTACAAAAAACATCTGCAAAATCCCATGTTTTCCCACACATCAGAATACAATTTTCACCAATATTCCTTCGATTTCAGCCACAAATACAAACAGGAAAACTGAAATAACAGCATCCGAACAACCTGAAGCAAAATTCTCCGGCAACTCACCATAAACAAAATACGGGGGAAGACCCTCATTCTCCTCCCCTGTGACAAGCCCATTGCAAACAATGGACCTTCAATCCAAATGGTAATCAACAGCTGAACCCAGAATTGATATATATGTGTGTATATATCACTCAACAGAAAATGAAAGAGGTAAAGAGTTTAGAGTCAAAGGGTATATATATATACACACACATATACACACAGTTAGACAGCATTTATGCGCGCATATACATTTCAGTTGTGTGTGTATATATCAGGGAGACGTACGTGGGAGCTGGAATGAGCTAGCACTTCGCGAGCTTTAAGCAATTAACTATGATCCGACTGCGGACTAAATCGAAAATAAAAAGTAAAAATACTTTTGTCGATATTCTTGTTTTGACGAAAATGTCCTTGCTTTTCGGTCCTCCAGTCGGCTAAGGTGTAATGAATAATGTTTCCCATTCTCAATTCTACATATGATTACATTCTTATAAAAAAGGATTTTTTTTTTAATAATTTAAAATACACTTTCAAGTATGGGTTTTGGCCATTTGATGGATTTAAAATATGATGATGATAATAATAAAAATAATATTATTAATAATATTAATAAATTTTGAATGAATTTAGTAATTTGCTGGTTCATATAGAAGGCTTGGCTGTTGATTCGAGTTATTTCATTTCCATTAAGAGATTGGTGACATAAATACCATAAGATATTTATGTATGATATATTTAAAAAATCAACATCTTTTAAAATGTGAAAACAAAAAAATCAATTTTGAACAAAATTTTACCTAATTATATTATTGTTTATTAACTTACTTGAACCGATAATCACTTTTTATGTAGTCATAATTTGTTAAAATCCGAATAAAAAAGAAATGCACAAGCTTTTGTTAGTCTTGAAAGGTTACTTCTTGAAATCTTAATTTAGTAATTATCTTTTTTTATAATGAGTAATTAATTGTTGTTATTCGTATAGTAATTTCCTATTTATATTATTATTGTCGTTTTTTCTTTTGCTAAAAGGGTATATTTATGCTTTTGGTTGATAAAATGGTTAGGAATGTGAAAGTGTTTTAGGAAGAAATTCAGATTCATACGTTTTGCTAATTATTGCCGGTGTGAAATGGCACAAAAGGAGTTGAAATAAGTGGTTGGGTGAGGATTTCATTATCGGACATTCTCAAGAAAAGATATGATTTGAAAATGCATCAACTTGCCATCGTTCTCGAGATAAAGTAGCACGGCCTCCTCCTTCTCACATGAAAGGTGCAAATTCGAATCCCACCGATAATGTATATGTCTTTATCTACTTGTAGTAGTATTTATTTACCACATAATAATTTATGAATTTATCTTGCATTTAGCTCGCTTACTTGATCTTCGGAATATGTTCATGTAATGATATTGATGTAATGATTAAATGTAATTACTTCTCCCTCAAAAAAAAAAAAAAAGAAAGAAAGAAAAGAAAGTGCACAAGCTTTATTTCCAATTCTACCCCCCAAATATATATTTTGTTGCTTTCATATGGATTAAGCTATTATTGTTGATTACATCCAAATTGGAATTAATTAATCGGTATTCACGAAAGTTGCCTTGATTGGGGTTATTGTGTTTCCTATCCTAAACAAATCCAAATTGCAACATAGTTTGTTTCTAGAATTTTCGTATATAAATTATATTTTGTTTCATACATCATATTTTGATAATTCGATGTACATTCTTAAAATAAATGAAGTAGGAAGTATTTAATAATTTAAAAAGTATAAGTCAATGATTCGATGTCGATCCTATTTCTACCTTAGTATTTATATATTTTCAAGATTTGGCAAATATTATAATGATGTTTTTTGCCCTGTCAATAGCTAAGTGCATTTAATGTGCATTTTTTTTAAATATATATGTAATTATATTGCGTGTTAATTAATTATCATGTTCTGTATTTTATGAAGGTGAATGTAGGTATTTGAATTTCACATCAAAGATTCAAACGGATGGTTATTTTGATAACAAAATTAAAACTTAATCTTTTTCCAATGAGGTGGTCACAAATATTTGTACATTAAAACGTCAACAACAAAAACTATGTCAAACTAAAAGAAACTAGTAAGTATAAAAATAAACAAATATGTAAGACTTAGAACAATCATAATTTTTTTATAAACTACAGTAATTCTGCAGTGATCTCTATGTATATTTATAATACTATCTGAAATTAATAATAAAGGAATTGTTGTATTTTAAAATAGTAGAGTATAATTGTTGCTAAAGATAAAGTTGGAATTATTATTAAAAAAAATATATTATAATACCATCTTAAATGCAAAATGGTCATTCGTTTTATGATAGTATAGGTTTAAAAGGAAGTATTTTTTCTTTTTCTCCTTTTTTGCTTTTTTGGGTGAAAACTTTGCATTAAATACTTTATCAATCAGTTGATGTGATTAGGAATAAAGATATTGTCGTTTTATTTTAATTATATAAACGGGATATGGGCACTTAGCATCGGGCCAATCACCAAAATCTTTCTAGAACCATAACTCATGAAGCAAATCAAATCAAACTTGCATTAAAAGAGGGTAACTTCCCAAGTTAGAGTTCCTACCCACCCCACAAACTCAAGATTCTTGATAAGAGTGTGACTTTCCTAATACCCACTAATTTCAACAACCAAATATCACTTTGCACAAAACGTGAACACACACATGTCCATGTCCACACTATAAATATAATACAAAGGTTGGATTTTGAAATTTTTTACTAGACATGGAAGATAAAATCACATTATAGTATCATTTAACACTCGTAGCAAAAGTTTTATCCTAAAAAGATAATTTCAGATAACGAATAATTCAGAAATCGACTTAAAACCTTAAACTCTCTGAATCTTAGACAATATTATTTTATTATAGTCCTTAATTGAAGAGTTCGAGAAGAAAAAAAAGGCAGGTAACTATTGTTTTTACTAACCTATTTGATTATCCCAAATTTATTTTGAGAATGTCATAAATTCTTTCAAACACAAAATGGTACTTATTCGGAGAGGTGGGTGTGGCATTAACTCCATATATACTGATGCATTTAATTACTTTTAGTAATCCAAACTAAATGCATTTATTACCTTTGAAAAAATGATGAAAATAATGACAAGTCATTGCACTAAAGATGAAGAATTAAATCCCCTCACCAACCCCCTAAGGGAAAAAAAATTCAAAAAATAAAAGGAAAAAACAAAAAAAGAAGTGAAATGAGTGAGGACAAATTAGTAAAAAGACAAGAGTGTGTTTTGTATGTTTAATATTACGAGTTAGATTCCGACAGTTAGCAGAGAGAGAGAGATTAGTCAGTGAGCTGATGAAGAAGAGTAGAAAAACCTTGGATTGTGGAGAAAAAGTACAGAGAAAAAAAAAAAGAAAAAAGAAAAAAGAATGTGGATAGTCAGGCAGTTGGGGAGATAGGAAGTGGGCGTAATGATGGCGAGTGTGACTGTGGGTCACCGGTTTACATTCTATGCATATGCTAATATACTATTGGTCTAATTTTTTCAATTTTCTTACTTATAAAAAAAAAATATATATTTTCAATTTTCTAGATGTGAAATCTGCAGCCGGAAAAAACAAAATAAAGGTGTTAGCGACATTGAATGTGTAGCTAAGCTCAAGCTGCATCGAAATATTTTGTTCTAAAAATCAAAACAATATGTTTTATTTTTAAAAAGTATTTCAAATGTAAAAGAGGAAGAACAACGTATAAAATATTTTAGGATTCTCGATTTTTTATGCGAGACAAGACTTATGATCATCATAAGACAGTTGATGAGCTTGAGAAGAGTCGAGAGTGTTCACATAAAGGGAACCTAACGTGATGTTCAGATTCGTTTTTAGAAGTAAAAAACTAAACTGTCCTTACATATTATCTCATCGACGTTCTTGATGGTTGGATTTGTTTTTAAAGGATGCACCGAAAGATGGGAGGGGCGGGAGAGGGGGGAAAGAACTTATAACTTCTTGTGAAATTTTGACTCTTTTATGCAAGCCAAGATTTGATATCTCAAGTGATGAATTTGAATGCTAGAATTATATTTATAGTGTCACGTGCTTTAAGTTCAAGGGGATCGATTTTTAGCTACATTTTCAATTATCAATTGCTTTGGTTGAGTTTTTAAATATTTAAATGGACAATCGTAAATACTTACAAATGTATTTTACAAGAGTGATATTGAATTTATTTTTTCAGATTTTTCATTATGTGAAAACACTGCAAAATCAATGTATTTGGACCATAGAATAAAATTAGAAAACTTTGATTACATTAACTATTACAATAACATTTATTATTCATATTTAATTGAAGAATTTTATATAATTATTTTATGTACATGTAATTTTTAAATGAAACGAGCATTTTATTATGGAAAGAAATAAAAAGCACGTACTAAAACATGAGTTGGCAATATGATTGCAAATTCGACTGACATAGTCATAAATCATAATCATTCCTTAACACTTTTAGCCACGCCTCGGCTCATGCCAAGGACAAAAAATAGTTACTCAAAAAGTATATAATATATAGTTTATTTAGTACTATTCCAAAGGGGATTTATTTTATTTTATTTTTGAACGAAGATATTCTTTTTCTGATGTCTATAAAGTATATATCAGCTAAAAATATTCTTCCCTTTGCTTTTCCTCTCATGTTGTAATAAAAAAATCAAAAAAAAAAAGTTAGTAATCCAGGGTGGAATTTTGTACTGTTTCAAGAAATTTTAGAGGCTCCCCCATGTGAATTTGATACTTGCAACATAATATGGAATACTTAAGATATTATTTTTGGAAATTGAAATACTTCTTTGAATCACAGTATGGGATCAAATTGAATGTTAGGGTCTAACTTTGGGCTATTATCAATTCTGTACCTAATGGACCGATACTTTTTTCGATATATGAAATAGTAGACCACATCAAATTGATTCTCAGAAAATGTTGAATCAAACTAAATGTTAATTTTGAAGTTACGTAGAGAATTATGGTTGTTGAGGTTAACAATTTTATTTTTTCAACATTTTAGTGAATATCTGGGGAAAAAAAGAGAGGGTAAAAAAGCTGGGAGATAATGAAGGTGGTAAAAATTTGATTTTTGTATTTGAAAATATCTAATAATAAAAACATTTATAGACAGTCACATTTGGCAACTGGATAAGGGCTGGTGAGCGTGACTTATTTTGGAATTTGGACCACTCGGATATTTGTAACGTAACAAGTTAAATAATTCAAATGACAGATCATTTTGAATTAAATTAAATTCACTTAATTGAAAAACATGAATTCTTACCGTGTTTGAAAACTATTTTCCCACCTTTTTATATTCCAACTAAACCACACTATGTATAAGGAAAATTCTGGCATTTTGTAATAAATGAAGTGAGCTTAATTAGTAAATATTAATTCAAACACTTACGTGCAAGGATTAATTTTTTTTATTTTGAGTGTCCATAATCCATACCATAAGAAGGTTATACTAATATCAATCTAGCATCTTATAGTGATAAGTACTCTTATATAAGAATGAATTAAAATGATTTTTCCTTAATCTATACTTTTGTAAAATTTACCCAAATTTTTAAAATTTTAGAATTTGTGGGCCCTAATTTCCCCAATTTTTGACATCTTGATATATAATATCTTTGTTACAACGCCAAAATTAACCCAAATATATGTCTGGAATACATTAAAGTGAACCCTATGAATTAGTAAATTATTGCTATGTTGATGATCACTGTTTAAATCCCTTTTCTTTGACTTTTATTAATTCCAATTTTCTGGACTAAAAATATTAAATGAATAAATGAAAAAGAGTGCATTTAGTGTGAGCATAGTCAATTTTTTGACTTAGGTGGACCCTTAAATCATTTAAAGTGGCTATCTATACAATTTGACCGAAGACAAATCATAGCAAGTGTGATACAAATATAAATGAGACATCATGACCATTTGACATTAGATATTATATGAATTCAATATAATTATAATTTTAATTTTTCATATTTTTTATATTTACTAATTTATTCATACCGAGGTTGCTAAATAAGAAATATTATTTCCCAAATTAAATTTTGATCGACCCTCTATTTTTAATTGAATCTTGTTATTTACTTTTATGTTAGAGAAGTGATAATTATATACTCCTTAAACAATATCAATTAACAACTACATGATAATTGATAACCAATAATCAGCTAATGATAAAGAATGAAATAATAACAACACCACCACCACCTAATAAAAATTTAAATAAAAAAAAATAAAGTTTTCAATTTTAAAACCTTAACGATGATCGGTTTTAGCTATAAATGAAGGACGTAATTTTTTTCTCCATTAAACGAGGCCGGGTGCAGTCCATTTTTTTCTTAAAATTAAATTTGGCAACTAGTTCTTTTAGTTCAAACTTACAATATATCTCTTCACAAATTAGGAACTTACCACCAAATTATCCGCTCATCTCTTTTAAATAGGTATAAATATAATTGTAGATGAAGTTTGTGCAAGTAACAATATGAAGGTCTCATGACTTTAGAAGTTACGAGTTTGATTTTCACTAATATATAGACTATAATTTTTCTACATCTCGTAAGTTTTGTTTCTTTTATTTTTTTGTTGAAAATATTTTATTATTATTATTATTATGATGATAGCACTGATTTTTCATTATAATAATTTTCCCACTGGCATGATTAGAAAGGGGCCCAAGACCAAAAGAGCAGCAGAAATTCTTTTGATAGAGAGCAAGTGCAAGGCTGCAAGCAAGCAGATGATAATTGGCAGTGAGATCAGAATTTTTTCTTTCTTTTTTCCCGGGCATACAAATAGAGATCACATTCTCCAAGTAAACTCCTTCTCTTATCCCAACTTTTCTGGTTTTTTGTCCCAAAATCTATTTATTTATTTATTTTTTCTCTCAATAAAAAGCCTGAGGTTGGATCTATTCACTTTGTCCTTTTCCACTAATGTTACATAATGCTCATGTAATAGTTTTCGTGTGTTTATTATTATTATTAGGGATAATTACACTTTATCTCTAAATTATGGGTCTTTTTACACTTCATTCATCGAATTTTTTTCGTTTCAAACTACCATATAAACTTTTTGAAAATTTACACGTTGCCCCCTTGAGTGGTTTTCGCTGGAATATTTCGGCCACAGTTCACCACATGAAACGCACGACTATATTTATGTGAGATGGAATATTTACACTCTACCCCCTAAACTGTGCGATATTTACATTTTATCATCTAGTGGCCGGAATATTCTACCGGAAACCACTCAAGGGAACAATGTGCAAATTTTCGAAAAGTTAGTATGGTAGTTTGACACGAAAAAAAGTTCAGTGGATGAACTGTAAAAAGGCCCATAGTTCAGGGGGTAAAGTGTAATTATCCCTTATTATTATTATTATTATTATTATTATTATATGAATAGTGTGTATGTTTGACAAATGTATGCATACTCTAGTATTATATGATACTGGAAATCCATTTTTCTAAAGATCAATTATGATCTAATCGTACCTTTAGTATATTTAAATGATCAAATTTATATTTCATACACATAAATCAAGTTATCTTCCTTAACCTGTTTCGTGTCTTCACCAAAAAGATTTAGAATGCATAACTTTCTCTGTTGATCCTACTGAACAAAGAGATGATCAATTTGCGTATATTTGCCTTTAATTCAGGATGCACTTTCATCATGTAATCGAATGAACTAATGAGATTAACAGGCTATTTAAATAAATATCAATAATCAAGCCACATTAATCGAAATTCTGCCAACATTATATATATATATATCTATATTTTTTATGTTCAAATATATTCTCGTAATACATTATATCGAGAGAAATAATTAGAATAATAATTATTGCTCATTTACATGTTATGTTGAAAAATCCTAATTTTCAACAATTGAAACTTTGCTGTTGAGTTAACTATAATTCATAGCTTTCACTTAAACACAATCAAGCCACGTAAAATCATTTGAGAATTCAGTGTGTGAAAACTCATGTAAAAAAAGATTGAACAACTTTAAAGTAATCAAAACAGTGACCAAAAATTTGAAAGAGAAAAAAATAAAGATAATCTTTTTTTTTTCTTTTCTTTTTCCCCTTTTTTTTTAAGAAAGACTTGTTATGCTTAATTAGGCTTAGGTAGGATAATAATCCGATGATGATTAATGCAAAGTGAGCCACCAAAATAAGCCTACAAAAATTAAACCATGCTTAATTAGCATATGTAATATTAGTAAGTCATTAATCTCTATGGTATTCTTTTTTTTCCATGTTCAAAAGCAGCACCAAATAATTAATTAATTAAGCACTGTTAGAAAGGAATAATCGCGAGCGGCGCAGCATGCTTAATCATGATAATTAATTCAAAATTACATGATTTTGTTAGGTACGAAGTGTTGGAAAAGCCATAAAATTTAGGGTCTAAAGGGCGATGAGCATGGGCTTAATTAGTAATTAATCTCCAAACATGTTGGTGTTTTGGGTAATCAAGAATCTACGTGCGAAGTGTATAGATAAAGATATCCACCATGATATTTATTTCCTTTTGCTTTACTTTAGCCAAAATAAATTATTTTTTAGATTTTATTCTTTGCTTTAGTTGTTTAAATTTAAATATGGATTTGTGAAATATTATATTTACTGATTTTGTGGGATTGGGTATGTGTTTCTTATGGTTGTTTGTTTACATTTTCAGAAGTAATTATATATTTAAAATTTTAGTATTTGTATGTACGTAAATTAAGAAAATATTTTTTTTTTTTGTTTATTCTCACCTTTCAATTGAAATTACACTTAACTTTATTTTCAATTTCTTGAAGAATTTGTGATCTATATTTTGATTATCGGTCATATTTACAAAATTGATTAGTTTTATTTAATAAAGTATTGAAATTCACAACATCACTCGAAATATATTAAAATATGTATGTTTTTGTGAAATAATATGTCTTCTTATGTATAAAAGAATTATAGGTCAATATATTTTCATTTTTACCACCCTATAGCAACAAAATTTTCAGCAAACTGATACAAATATATTATGTTTTCATACAAAAATTAAATAAATTTATTTTCAACTATAAAAAAATCTTCAAACTTGCAAATATAAAATGAAAATATAATCCAATGGGCACTTAGTACTACCCATTAAATATCCATTGAACCCCATCCACATGAAAGTATATAGTGTAATAATAATAATGTAATTAAATATAGCACAAAGTTAAAAAAGAAAAAGGAATATTATTTATTTAGATTGTTGTACTAATTAATGTTGGATAACTTGAGGACACATGCAAATTAATGAATGTTGGATGTGTATGTAATGATTATATGAACATGCTTAGGGATTTGAGTTCCAATCATTGCCCTCTAAACTTAGGAATTTGCAGGCCAGCAAATATTAATTAAAATAATCGAAATTTATATATTAATTAGAGGAAGATTCTAAGTTTAATTTCTTCAAACGGAGAAATTGTTGGTTCTATAAATCTTTGGGAGGACTTGGAACAATGGAGACAATGGTTGCAATTAATCTGGTTGAATTGAGTTGAAGTTGATAAAATAAACAAATGATTTTAAATTTGAGTTTGAATTTAATGTCCGTATCTTTTTAAACTCAAATCAATTCAAATTTTTAAATGAGAATATTAGATACTCAAGTCTGGAAATTCCAATTTAATCAAAAATATAGAAAATATACATTAACTTGAAGGTTGAGATATGGGTAGTATGGAACCAACTCGAGAAATTGAAACAAGTGTGAAAAATTCGACCTACTCACAAATCAACTCCGCTCATTTACACCCCTAATATTGGAGGCTAAAAGAAGTAAATTGAGATTAATTAATTGTAAAATTCATGAACGAATATGTTTAAAGAGTTACCATTTTAAATAAACAAATCTCAAATATTATCGGAGTAGGAAAATTTTAATATTTAATACTTAGAAATATATATTTTTGCATAAAATACGTTTAGGATTCTACCCATAAACGAAGAAGAAAAGATATGTTGAAATTTTCGAGTACACATACAAACATAAGTCAATAGTTTGTGAATAAATTAAATTGCTTAATACTCACAGTCGCTCTTAAATCATTATGCATTTTTTTAAAGTGTAATACCAATTACAATAGTGACATAACATAGCTCTTATAATTGATTGTGTTATGATTAAATTCTTGTTGATTAGTAAGAAACATAACAATAGTTTGGTTTAACGACACATAGTCAATAAATTAGTTTAAAAAATGGCTGAAACACTTTAGAAATGTAATGAAAATATCATTGTTTATGATATTGTAACATAAAAAAACAAATTAAGTTTGAGTATAGAGAAGCGTTTCCATATTTGATAGAGTGGGTGAAATTGCTCGTGAACGAAATATTCTTTACTTATATATGAAAAAAATGTGGAGTGATTAATAATTACATTATTGTAAAATAAGAAATGACTCTAATTTGCAGATAAATGGATTTAATATCAAGAGCTGGAGTGAGAGTTGGCTTTTATTAATAAAAGAGTTGAAAAATTTAAGATATTTTATAAGTTTTTTTTTTTTTTTGGGTCTTTCTCCTTCTATTAAGATTATTCTTTTACAAAAATAAAATTCTTCATTAAGTGCATTGAGAGAACAATATTTTGCATTGTTGATCTTGTTATTCTATAAATTTGATCAAATTATGATTGAAATATGCATACATATAATATACAGTGCAATTATTTATAATATTCCAAGCCAACTTGAAGTTATCACAAATTGAAAAAAAAAAAGGAAAAAAGAAAAGCTTAATTTTCTTGGTTTTTTTCTCAAATTCGAAGAAAAAGGTTTTAATTTCTGTTAATTTTGGATGGCGCATGCCCTCAACGTTCACATTGTCTCAAGTTCATAATAGCTGTTAGATCAGCGTATCCATATATTCATCATTACTATTATGCGTAGCTACAAAGGAAATATTGAAATTCTTGAAATTATTCGCATGATAATACATGAATTGAGCACAATCCTTTTATTATTATCTTTGTCATTATTGCTTCCTTTTTTTGAAACATAATGTGCCCAAAAAAAGAATCCCTATTCTCATAGCTATCAGAAACTTTTCCCACAAAGTAAAAAATAAAAAATAAAAAAAAAGAGAAAGAAAGAAAGAAAAGATAACCGGAAACAAATTTGTAGAATATTTAAACATATCTTATATTTACCCATAAAAAAATAAACATATCTTATATTTATATTAGTAAAAATTATATCAATAATATTTCCTTTCTTAAACAAGCGAGAAATACTCCTACGGCCACCATGGTGGTCTAATGGTGAAGTTTTATCATTTTCATCTTGAATATTTGGATTCGAACTTCATTGAAAATGTAGAGTTCATTACATATTGTCGATGTACTATGGTCTGGTAATGGTTAGCCCATAATGTTGGTTTGATGAGAAGTAGGATTTTTATTCACTGGTATGTTGGTGGAATGTGATAACCAAATCGATCTTGTTCTGGTTCGACTTTTAACTCTTTGGACTGCAAGATGCTAGTAATTTGTTTCGAAGTTTCATAAACCTCTCCCATAAGGAGGCGCTGGTTTAGGTTGGGTTTGAGATGCTGAAATGTTAGCTTTTTTAATTGGGCAGGGATGGCTTGGCCCACTCCACTAAATTTGCCATCCCAAAGGGCTGATTGAGATGGCCCACTCACAAGTCATAGTCTTGCAATTGCCTCTAATAAAACCACTCCAAAACTAGAAACATCACTGTTATGTGCAAATGACCTACATATAACAACAT
>JACFYI010003838.1:334381-346773 GCA_014898755.1 Handroanthus guayacan
TTTTTTTTTCTCCCTATTATATATTCCACTTTATGAATACACTATAGTTATATGCGATCTATAGCTAAAAATTTTATTTTATTCACTTGTTATTTATCCGTAATATGGAATAGAAAATTAAAGATATTACCTACAGTAATTCATGTAAATTCAAGGGGAGAGACAATCATTTCGCATTATCTGTATTCATATTTATCAATCCACAACATAATATATATATATATATATTTAAAAAATTATTTTTACACTTGATACGAAACACTGATTAGAATAAAGAATCTAAACTAGACAACAAAGGAAACACAACTCAAAAATGAGACACAAGGAAGCAATAACTTCCCTTATATAACTTTAATGTAATAAAAAGTCCAGAATCCACACTCATTATATGTCTCCAAATATGCTAAACTTTGAAACAATGCATTATCATCATCAATACTATCCTTGAACAACACTTGGTAACATCATTCAAGACAACATACAAGGGATCAAACCTCAAATATACGGTTCGTTGTAACATTTTGCCTTAAATCCATCAAGAAAAATCAATATTAAAAATGTAATAACAGCCGCATTCATACATGAAAAAGTTAAAAAAAAAAAAAACAAATATATATACATATATATATATATATATATGGTCCAGACGATATTCTTCTGTATTTTAGCACAAACTATATCAGGAGCATTCAAATAATACTCGTGAATGACTGCAGAATACATCTCAAAAAGCGATAGGGGCAGGAAGAAAATGAAAATGTGAGGGGGGAAGAAAAAGAAAAGAAACTTCATCACATTTAGTCCGTACTCGTCATGAAAAGCTTCCAGAAATCCAGGTAAGATATGAGCAATGTTTTTAGATATATACACAATGCGACGTGAAAATATAAAATACATGCAGAAGGAATTTGGGGAAATTATAAACGAAAATCCTCCAGCTATATGTAATCCAAATCACACTTTCATGCGATGAAAAAAAGAACGAAGAAAAATGTGTTAGCAACAATTTCAAGAATTATTTACAGTATAAAACTATGAAACATGATGAGACTTTCGTGTATATATTCACTAGCAACAAAAGTAACACAGAATAAAACCACCTTAGAGCACCTCTTCCAATCTTTCGGACAGGAAATCATTGGCCTACACATTGAGCTGCTTACCTCGTTGACCCTTTCACTGACGCCTTCTTACAACATAAGCATCCAACCAAAGTTTCTTCAATGATGCCTCATCTAAGAGCGTTTTCAATATCTTGTCTTCTGGAGTCGACTTTAATGTCGAGTTGGGATGGCGAAGATGATGTCCGATTGTGGGATCTGCTTTTATGAGAATCCTCTGCTTGAGAAGCTAAGTACTCGAGTGCCATAACGATATCACTGATAAGGGGTCGGAAACTTGCTTGTTCTTGAAGACACATTGTAGTGATTGCAATAGCATGGTGAAGACTCCGGATTGAGAAGCGCCCTTCTAGTAGAGGGTCCACCATTTGGACAAACTTTCTTCGGTCTTTTAGGAAAGGACGAGACTGCAAGGAAAATAACATCATTAATGTTCGGAAACAAAGTTATATTATATGGAGAAGAATTATGCTGGAAAAGTATGAGAATTTTTTATTTTTATTTTTATTTTTATTTTTTTCCGAAACAATCTCTTGTGTGAAAAATACCTATCCTCCATTTTCAGGTGTCGATGGTAAAAGCTAACTCATTTAAACTCCTTACATCTAAAACATCCATGCTTTATTGCATGAAAAACTTTAAAGATAGATAAGAAGGGTAGTCATAGGGATGCAAATGAGTTGAGCCAGCTCCAAGCTTGTAGTAAATCAAGAGTTTATTTGAAAATACAAGCCGCACAGAGTCGAGCTCACAGAACTAGGCTTGTCGAGCTCGTGCTTGAGTAATATGTCAATATTCCGAGCTAGAGCTCGAGCTTGAGATTTTCTCACAAACTTGACTTGGCTTGACACAGTCGCACCCCTAGGTAGCCATGTGAGCAAAAGAAATAAACCAGAAGTTCTTCCTTCTCAAACAGACATATCATATATTCACCGTAAAGTAGATACTAGAGAATATACACTCACCCATGCAACAAGGTTCTGCTCCCCAGGCACCTTCGTGGAGTCAATAGCCTTGCGTCCAGTAATCAGCTCCAAGAGAACCACACCAAAGCTATATATGTCGGATTTTAGAGTCAATTTGCCGCTCATGGCATATTCCGGGGCACAATATCCATAAGTTCCCATCACTCTCGTTGAAACATGAGTGTTGTCTCCAACAGGTCCCAGTTTGGCAAGTCCAAAATCAGACAACTTCACATTGAAGTCATTGTCCAATAATATGTTTGAAGATTTCAAATCACGATAAATGACAGGTGGATTTGCTTTGCAATGAAGATATTCAAGGCCACGAGCAACATCAACAGCAATCTTGAGTCTCGTGCTCCAACTCAACGGCTTCTGACCTGGCTCTACATCTGACAATGGGAAGAAATATCCATATCATTCACACAAATGACTTAAGGGAAATGCATGTTTCTCGAAGAGGATTCAGAGCGACGAGGCTAAACAATATGGAGGTGGTCTTCTTAGCTCAAACTTTTCGTTTCGCACATTCAGTTCTTTTCTGTTTATTCCGGATATCCAGATTCTTTTCACTAACATACACAACAGGCAAAAATATACTACACTTCAGCACATTTTATATATTCATAAAAATGAATGAATTAGAACAGTGCAAACTTGGGCGAATAGTCGAGAACTAGTACATAAATCGATTAAGAATTCTCAAATAGGAAAAACAAATGTATCATAAATTACCAAATAGATGATTCTCCAGGCTACCCATTGGCATGAACTCATAAACGAGGAGCCTCTGGTCACCATCGGTACAATAACCGATCAATTTCACAAGATTCGGATGGTGCAGTAGACTTAGCATAAGAACCTCCACGATGAATTCTTGATTCCCTTGAAGTCCTTCAAGATTAAGTTGCTTCACAGCAACAATCTGATCACAAAAGCCAATTGGTGAGTGCCACACGAAGCATAACTTGCATTAGGGGGTGTTTGGCATTGCTTATATTTTGAGATTCTAGGGAATTTTTGCTTTTAACTCTCATACAAAAGCAGAAGTTACTTTACCAAACGCTCTCCAAAATACTATTCAGCTGCTAAAAGCTGAAAAACGGCTAAGAAAAGCATTGTCAAACAACCTCTTAATGCAAGCTAACCAGAATACCTTCCAATAAACTCACATAACCAATTTCTAGTAATATTCCATTGTTTCTAATCGTCGAAGAAACAGATAATTTTCATGTCAAATGCACATATCTAGAAACATCCAAATCTAAAAAGATTAAAAAACAGAAAGCTTACCAAACCGGATTCTAGGCGGCCTTTGAAAACACTTCCAAAACCCCCTTCACCAATCAAATTAGACCCCCTAAAATTCTGTGTAGCCATCGCAAGTTCCTTGAACGTGAAGCTGCGAGCCACATTGCCCTTTGGGGAATTATTTTCCTTGCCTTTTGCTCTCACAGAACCTCCCTTCTTCCCATTCGCTGCCAAATTCAACAATACAAATCCAGAAAGACACAAAAAATAAGTACATTGAACCACTATTAAGTTAAAAAAAATTCAAAGTTAGATCATTTTACCACCATGATTAGCATTTGCCTTTCTCTTCCCACCAACTGCACATCAAACCATTCATTGAAAACCAAACAAACATAAAAATAACATGTTAAAATAAGACACATTTTACAAAAAAAAAAAAACAATCATTGACATGTTGAAAGGGAAGAACATATGAAAAACATAAGGAACCTAAAGAATCAATGGATCTTGGAGCCAAATCTTCATCATAATCCCTTACATCCTTACTCCGAGGGGTCATGCAAGAAAAGCAACCCATCTCTTTTCTGCTCACACCCAACCCCAACACTCTCTTTCTTTCAAATTCTTTTCAAATTTGATTCTTTAAATAAAAAGCAGAATTTACAGAGACAAAACCCAAATTAAGTTCACCTTAACTATCCTCTAAAACAAAATTAGCAAGCCCACACAAAACATCAACCCAAAAGAGTAGTAGAAATACTAGGAGAGAGAAGAGCTACATATTCTCTCTCCTTCCATAATGGAGGAAATCCAAAACCCAGAAAATAAAACACAGATCTGTACAAAACTAAAAGGTACTACAAGACCCAAAAGCGAAAGACAGCCAAAAAAATTTGTATATTCCACACACACACAAACACAAAGGTTACCACACAAAACGTTAAAAAGATTGCATCTTTCTAGAAAGAACAAAAAAGGAAGAAGAACAAGAACAAGAACTACCTCAAACTAAGCACATTGAAATTTATCAAACAAATATAAGCCCAGAATTAAAACAACAAAGATTTTTTCTTTTATTTTCTTTTCCTATATTCAGCTCAGCGTTACCCTCTCCCCACAGCCACAGCCCTCTTTTAGCGCCACCTTTAACGGTAATTCCTCTCTTTTTCCTCCTCTTTTCTCTATAAAAAATGAAATCTTTTTCTTTCTCATGAGTTGTTACTGTGTGTAGGTTGTGGGCCTTTTGGGGAAAGCGGAGCAATAAAAGCACTCAGATGAGTGATGAAGGTCACTCTCATTCACAGCTAGCATTTAAACCTTTGGGCAATGTGGTATGCGAAAGTACTTAAATAACCTCACTTGTTAGTGGGAATTACTAATCACTGCCACTGCCCTAATCTTTTTTCTTAATCTTGATTAAATAATTGTGATAATGATGGGCCCTTTGTAATTAAATTTTGGGACATTTGACAGTGAATGAGACAAAAAAGGGGGACTAGATTTGGATTGGTTGGAAAAGGGCATTCACATGGGATATTTTTTCATTTTTTGGGATCTATCTATGATTAGATTAGATTTTGGGGGTCAATTTTTTATTTTTTAATTTATTTGGCGTGGGTCCTCTTTGTATAATAATTAAGAAAAAAAGAAAAAGGATTTGTCAAAAGAATGTAACTTTAATTATTATGTTTATAGGGGCCAAGAGATTATTATTTGCAAAGTGGTATAATTTAGTTAAATAGTTAGTGGAACTTTAACGATTGAAAATTGTAATGTGGTTTGATTTTGTATTTTATGGGTAACAGATACTTTTGGAATAGTACTTTTTATCATTCTACTATATTTATTAATTATTTTGTTTAGAAGGACGCTAAGCGAGTTTGAAAGGAATATATAGAGATGGAGAAAATTAAAGTATTATATCTTGGATTTGATATTTACTATGAATAAAAAATCGGAGATCACCTTATTAACGTGAAATAAAGAAATATAGTATTAGTGGATACTTAAAATATTCCTATGGTCAAGTGATTAGTTGCTAATGATATTCTTTTTATTTTAAGAAATGACTATGCAAATCAGTAATTTAATTTATTTACCAATCAAATCATTAAAATAATGAGTTAGCTCCATAAATTTTCCCCTAAACAAGCTTTTTAGCTTATCGAATTAAGTTCAAACCTAACATCGAAACTTAAAAATTATTTCTTCACGTCACTTAAATCTCATTTAGAAAAAAATCAACAATTTTTTTTTTTATTTATCAAATCTACTAAAAACTCACCAAATTTGGTGGATGTTAAATTCTAGATGACCTAAGGTTTCACATTTTTCCTTAATTAATAACTAGATCAAGCTAGACAAGAAAAGAAATTGTTAAACCCTAAGTGGGAATTGGGATAATAATTCCAAGAAAATTGAATATTTATTTTCAAAGATAGTGACAGATCCCAATTATTGGTTTTGAAAATTGGATGATGAGAAAATGCCAGACAGAAATTAATATGATCCCCTTTTCCTATTGGCTTGAATTTTCTTGGCCAACAAACAAGAATTTTCATCCCCATAATGGGGTTCAAACCTCAACTATTTGTTGAAAATTTGTAAAACTAGTGGACAAAAAAGAAGGATAAAGTTCCACAAATTTTCAAGATGATTGTGTGTGGGGTCCAATTACAGGTATAATTTAGTTGTAACACTTTTATAAGATTATGCATATATTATTAAAGTTATTTGTCAACCCGGAACTTTCTTAAGTGACTCTTTTTGATTTTATAGCGTTTACGCGTGTGACATGTCATGTGTTGCGCCACATAATCGAGTTTGAGACGCGTCCATTAGGCTCGATAGTAATTCCATTATCCAATTCACATGTACTTTTAGACTAATGTATATTGTTTACTTTCATAGCGTGAAAATATGAAAATCTCTCGAAACTGAAGTTGAAAAAGTTAATTATAAAAATATTATATTAAGACGTCAGGATCCAAGTGCTGTACCACCTTCTTTTGGATTCTTTGGCACCGCCTCCACCTTTTCATAGTGGAGGTACAAGTTTGAGTCCCACGGGTAACGTGTGGGTATTTGTTAATTATATGGTAGTCTTTGTCTATCGAATGGTAGTTTAGATTATTCGAATTGTATCTTGTCATATATTTAGTCTTTAAAAATGTAATATTACAATAACATTAATATATACTCGAATATAATCGCTTCTTTAAAAAAAATAAAAAATCCAAGAGCTGCTATTTTCATGTTGGTTTGACTTGAATAATTGATTCAAAAGTCACATGTATTCCGTTAGCTATATCTAAGCAAGATTTAGGTTAGGTAATCTCAATTATGACGTATTTTCATGAAATAGTGAATACCTACTAGTACATTATATATTTCTGACATTTTACAAAGCAACGTATTTACAACATTATATTTTCTTTATTATTTTTCTTACCTTTCAATCTTTAAATACTAATTTGCATATTGAAAAGTTTTCGTTAAGTAAAACCAAGATATTAACACATTTACAATATTAATAGGAATATATATATATATATTCTTTTCTATGCGAAATTGATATACATATACGAATAAATTATCAGTTAAGATCCTCCTTAGTTATTAATAAATTATACTATTTCTCTTTGGATTAAAGTGTAATATACTCTATTGTTAAAGGTGAAATTAGTCCATGTAATGCCAATTTCTTAATATTCAGGGAATTTTTGGCTGGATACGATATTATTTAACATGTTACATAGGGACGGGTCAAGACTTGTGACCAGAAAATTTGGGGCAGCATCCAATCATTGAAGGCCATGTTTGGTTCTTCCAACACCCCATTTGCATTGCATGTGAACATATATGAATGTTTTGCCCTATCTACAACACCCACAAGATAACTAGCATGGCACCCTGATTAGGTTTGCGGGCAATTCTTGTTTTGTCATAACTTATGTTTGAAAAAGTCTGATTACATTATTGATGATGCCTAATTTTATCCATCTAGGATGTGCAAGAATATTTAATATATATTAGAATTATTCTTTTATATTTTAAAGTATCTTTCTAAGATGAAACTTTCAACTGAATGTGGGATGACTGCTCAATACTTCAATGCAATTAGACTTTTAAATCAAGAACAAATCTATATCATTGCCACTGACATTGTTGTGTGTAACCTTATTGAAAATTATAGCTCACGTGTTATCTACTTATGCGTGCTTCATTACATGAAGAACACGAATCAGGAAATTCTTCTCTCAATAAAAAATATCCATGTGAGACGAGTTGAGAGACAATTGATACATTGAAATCATCTCTTATCCTTCAAGTTGCATCTTTAGAACAAAATTCTCTACTAAATGTGTGCTTACTGTATCGACAACCAATCGGGATCATCTTCATCTGGTTTGATTGCGGATAATCTTCTTATTGAAATTTATGGATCACATATTATATACTCATGCATGTTTCATTATGCAGAGAACATGAATTGGGCCATTGTTCTCTCGACGAACAATCATCATAAGCCCCAAAAATTCATTTGTAGAGGCTCAAAGGTGAATGGTGGTCCAAATCTTATACTTGCGGATATAATATTGTGTTTGTGTCCATGAAGATCCGATCGGACCAACAAGGTAAGGCTTGGACCATTACTCAATTGAGGAACAACTAAAAACTAAGATATAACTAATTGGAACTAAAAATGGGTCCAGAATGGATCCCTAACGGGTCAATTAATACAACCATATTGAACCCACACTTCAATTGGATCTTTTTTATTTTATTTTATTTCATTTTTTTTTGGAGGAATAAATTCGATTGAATCCAAGCTCTAAAGTAATCAGATTTATTGAATTCATAAATGCATCATTGGACCTAAAGTGTCCTAAGTGGACCCCAAAAGGCCCAAGAATGTCCATATTGAGCCCAAACCTCTAACCTAACACCATATTGCCACCCAAGATGATTTGAAATATTTTTGGCTTTTCACCGATAAAAAAAAAAAGAAAGAAATATTTTTGGCTTTTCAAAGTTTATGTCACAATATATTTACTATAAAGTCTAAATTTTATCTTTATTTTTCTCAAAAATATAGGAAAAAACAATTTATCTCAATAACTATTTGAGTATAAACATCAATATAGTTTAAAAATTGCACGAACATCGTAAAATTAATTTGTAATTATAAGATAATTTAAATTAATAAAAATTCCTGTATATTTGCATGAACAACACAAGATAATCTCTTTCGGGGAATGCTTTATTCCACCAAAATAAAGATTTGATAACAACATTTTGTAAAGTTCATGGGACAAATTATAACATGCCCACAGTGCGTTACATTTTCTGTCCAAAAATAGAGTTAAGGATAGATCAAGTACTTTTAATAAATGTTACGTAATCATTCTCTTAATTTGCAAATACAAACCTTCTTTTTACCCTAATTACTTAAAATGTACTAAAATGAAATAAGATATAACTATAGTAATCTATATTTATAATAGTGACATATATAATTAAGATCTTCTTAAGTCTTAGCCTTCACGTTTCAACTATAACTTATACACCCCAAATATCTTGAGAAAAGGGAAAAGAGATAAATGGGAAATTGTCACATGCAGTCTAAAATATGTATTAAGAGTTGACAAACTCCAAAAAGGGTCAAATTTGTGAATGCCAAAAAGGTTTAATATTAGACTAGATGACTTCAGAAACAATTAAAGTATAAAATCTCCAAATGTTTTAAATAAAAAATATCAAAAAACAAAAAAAAAAAAAAAGTTAACTTTTGAACTTTGTGTGCAATTGAAGTACAAAAGTTGCGCCAAGTTAACTAAAATGTGGCGTCTCTTTGGCTGTAAACTAAAGGCATGCCACCCCGCTATTCTTCTTTATTCTATTTTCACTCTCCAATATATATACACTTTTCCAAGGCATTTTTTGTTGACCTTTTTTTATCTATATTGTTTTTTTCTTTTTATAAGAGACTTAATAATGGTTCCCCAATATTTATTATGTTCAGTTAATTTCTTCTGTGTGTGTGTGTGTGTGTGTGTGTATGTGTTTGTATCCATGAATGGTTAATTGATATTTACATGTTGAATTAAATTGTGGGTAATGTAATGTCATTGGACATTATTCTTCAATAATACTGTGCTATGCATCTTTGTCTACATAGAACGTACGAATTATATGACCAGCTACCCGTGTGACTAATAGACATATAGTTTTTTCCAATAATTATTCTATTATAGATGCTAGCTATGTATGAAAGTATATGATTTCAAATGTTCTTTTTTTTTTTTTTTGCGTATTTTATAAAATATTTTCTTAATTTAACATAGCCTAAGCATTAATTAGGAGCAAGTAACTTATCATTTAGTAGGTCGTTGCAGGTGAGCCATATATTTGATCATCCTATATGTTTTTGAGTGAAAAGTCACATAATTATTATGTCGGGAACATGTAATCATAAATAATATTTTCAAATATAAATCATTAACAATTAATAATGATCAATAATCAGTTAATCGTCAAATGCCAACATTTTGGATCAAATTTGAAAACAAAAACTCGCAAGTTTAGGAGCATGCATGATCAATTACAGCATATGAACTAAACATAATGCATGGATTTTGATCAAAATTTAACAATTGGTTATTGGCATATAGCTCAAGACGTGGTCAAAAAAGTTCAAAATATATAAACGTAACCCATAGCTCCACACACACTCGCACATTAACAAATTCATATAAAAGTACGATGAATCACAATAAATCCAATGCGCTTATATATATTATTTTCTCCTTGTAGCTTCAGAATACTTTAATCATTGGGAGAAATAATTGGAGGACAACGAGTTAATAATTAATTTCAATGCCCCTTAAATGACTATGATTATGAACAAGTCGAAAGTACTCTACCAAAAGGAAAACAAAATCAAGAATTCCTTTCTTTCATAAGTCTAATCCTACAAAGATAAAAAAGGATAGTGTAAAGTAATGCCAAAAAATACCTTTCCTTGCTTCAAGCCATCTTCACATGCATATGTGCATATTCTTTCCCTCCATCCCATATCTATTTGAAGAATTCTATCCCTTCACCGCAAGCAACTTCTTACACATTTTGGATTATTTCATTTCTTAATTCCATTTCATTAATACACATCACCAAATACTTTTAATAACACAATATTTAACACACGTCATGTATGCATGAAATGGAATAAGAGATGAAACGTCTATTGAATAGCTTATTTGAATTACCTTCCCCCACTGCAATAACCAATGAAGACACCATACTAGTTAATTAACAAAGGGAAGAATCAATAATCTTTCCTGGTTCAATTTTGTCAAACCCAGTTTTGAAGTGATCATCATCTTTGCCAAGCCATTCGAAACCCAGTGTCCAATTGGATTCCAAACCATCTCAACGTCAAATTCTTCAAACTATTATCACGTACCTCACAAAACTTTTGAGGCCACCCTCGAGGCTCAACCGGAGCAAACCCTAACCCAGGTGTCCGATCATTGGACTTAGGGTTCATCTTTTGGGTCCAATCCAAGACGTAAGCAGACACACGCCTCCTGAACTTGGCCTTAAACTCAGGCCACGCTTGATACTTGTAGTGGTTCACCACCATGCTCTTTGTGTCCAATTTTCTACTCTTGTACCCAGGTCTCAACTGAAAATGGTGTATCGCATTAAGCAAAGAATCATCAATAGCATCTAATAAGGCTATGGACTTGTGCCTATTTTCATACTTCCGGCGACAATTATACCCTTGTGTCACCCCCATAACTGGATGAACCCTTTGATCTGACGGCCCAAATTCATGACAACCGATGCTAAATTGGCCTAATCCCGACGAGTTTCTCGAAACTAATTTGTGCAAAAATGATTTTGATGGTTTGGAGAAATTTTGCCAAGACGGAGAAAAGATAAATTCATCAACATCTAAATACATCATCCACTTACAGACATTTTTAGCGTAAATTGCACTGTGTGAGAAACCAGCTTCTTGCGTTTTCGGCCATCGCCAATAGTAGGTGGTGATATCAAATCCTTCTTTCACGAGCTCATCCACAACTCTTCCGAGATCATCGTCACTCCCATTATCGTACAATATAAATTTTTCAACACCAATTGTGGAATGGTATAGAATCCATTCCCTCAGAAATTTGGTCACATCGTACACCATGGTAGTGGCGCATACTAGCGATTTACCGTTTTTGGATTCTAACTTGCGCGGGGACGTGTAGTACGTGACTGATGGGACCACCCTTTTTTCCGCGACGATCTCTAAGGAGACTTTCAGTGCATCAGTTTCCCTGCCAACTGGAGAAAGCGCCGTTACTTGTGGCCGTTTGCAGCGGAAAACTTCCTGCGTTGATGTCGTGACAGCGGTCTTAAAGCCGTTAATTGCGTCGTCACCAAACACGCACCGAAATTCCGTCGGCTTTCGGTTAATTCCCTGTCGAGCGTTGACGCCTTTCACGAACAAAACGACGTCGTCGTCTGTTGTCAGAGAATCGTACACCATATAAGACCAACGCATGAGCGGCGCCGGCGGTGATTCTTTCCCTGGAAGAGAATCCTCCGGAGACTTTAACAGCACTGGCTGCCTGAACGGAAGCCTCCGGCGAGCTCTCACAGGTAGAATACAACTAAACGTCGCTCTATCGGGAAACGGCAACACGCCGGAGAATTTAGCCGGGAATATCTCACTGGTCTCGAATAAACATGAGTAACGGTCGAGATTCGACGGAGTGGCTTCCGGAGAAACAATGACAAGCACCTCCCAGTCAGGTAGCAGAATCGCGGTGGTAGAGATTGGCGGTGGTGGCAAAGATGAAGGCGAAGGCGATAGGGATGGGGCCAAAGGGGCAATGATTGGGTCACTACTATGAGGAGGAACTGCTGCATCGGTGAGATTTTCATGGACGACATTATTGGCGGCGGAGGTGACGGCTGAGGTGGAGATTATGGGGGGTGACAGCTGGTCGGAGGAGAAGGCGGAGATGGCGTCGCGGAGGTAGTGGTGGTAGAG
>JACFYI010003838.1:356271-384052 GCA_014898755.1 Handroanthus guayacan
GAGGAAAGAAGTTTTTTCTTCTCTGTACTGTGTTTTTTGTAAATTTTAAATTTGCTACTCTCAAAAACCTAATTTTCCTAATATCACATAGCAACTTTTAGAAATATTTTAAGAATATCTAATAGAAAACGTATGAAAATAATTTCAAGCTTGAACATCATATTTTACCTAATTTAAATTAGCCTAATATTGTTGTAAAAATATAAGAAATAGGAGTTAGCTTTTATTTCCTACATATGATTAACATTACATCAATGTTTTTTCCTCATAATTTCTCATTCTTGCTTCATGTTTAGTCTCCTAGACACCGTTAACGCACGCATGTTGCCTTCAATGATGTGCATAACATTCTTCACCTTTATCTTAGTTTCATTTAAAACGTCCTATTTAATGGGCTTTCATCATGCCATAACGTGAAACCACAATAGAATCACTTGCCATGGCAAATAATCATTGACCTTGAAAACTGAACCAAACAATAGATTCCCTTCAACAACCAACGAACAATCGACCATCCACAGACTCACATAAGGTAGTGAATATTCTTCGAGAAATTTATATAGTGAAACACCATTTCATCATTTCCCCTTAGTAATGGATTTTGCATCCGACAACCTATCAAAAGCTTTATACAACGCCAAAAGGCTGGAGCAGTCTCTCATTTCCAATTTACAAATGGTTGCAACACAAATATACTCACTGAGTGATCCATATAATTAGCATTTTGCACGGCAGCAAATAACACATTCGTCCTTCGCTTCGCAGAAGCAATCTAACCCTTCTTTGGCAGTCGCATCTGCAAGAGTTGAACCGGAATGAAGTTTAAATGATGGCAGAACAACACAGCATTAGGAGTATAGATTATTTGTTTACCCGTGATTTCGTGCTCCTCCAGCCTCCTGAATCTTGATCTGGTGAAACATATGCAAATTTCTCAATGGCTGTCAGGCCCACATCTTTCCCCATGCTTGAGCCACGATGTGAAGATAGAGCCTAGAATTGAATGTAACATGAGCATCCATAGAGGAAAAACAAACGCTTTTATATGTTATTTCTGCTTAAAGAAAGCAATTCATGGGTCAAATGAAGACAGAAAGACAGAAATGGTAGTTTGTGATAAAATACATTCATGCTAGGAATTGCATTGTCTGTGTATCCTCAGACAAATGTATGGTCTATGTGCCATGGTCTGGTTCTCTCACTCCAGTTGTGGCTCAATAATATTTTAAGATTGTTCTCTACTGTTAGACTTACCAGACCATTTGTTTCCGCCAAGTAAAACAAAAGATTAAAAGAAAATTTTACCTCGTCTTTTGAAGCTTCAAAATTCTTAATCTCCAAGCAATCAACATAAAGCAATATCTGTGATGCATCCAGACAAGTTAGGGGGTGAGCATGATGTTGTATTGCAGATAAAGCAGGAAATAAGTTATGCCTTCAATAACACAGGAATATTCTGACCTTGTTTTGGAACTTGATGTTCAATGCATCAGTGGCCACAATATGAACACCAAGACAATTTTCAGGTTCGACACAGAAGGGGCAGAATATAGAGTTGAATACACAGCCATCTTCTTTGCACCAAACCCCCTGGCCGGACGCACCGTCTCCAGCTGTTCCACAGAGACGGTGATTGAGTGATGATGTCTCCGTTACCAAAATGTCCACACTTGATGTACTTAAAGCGTCAGTTTCCAAACTCTTCTTATGAAGAGATAATAAATGTACTTTTGAAGTTGAAATACGAGAACACATGACAGATAAATCACTTTCAGGAAGACCTAAAGTATTTTTGCAGTGTGAGCAGAATATTTGTAGTTTCTCATCCATTTTAACACCAGGAGGCACATGTGACCCATCAGAATTATTCAAAGTTGATGATAGAGAAGTCTTAAATTTGCCACATCCATTTTCTGAATGATTCATCTCCTCAGTTCTGTAGGTTGCATCAGCAGTTGTTATTGAACTTGCCAAAGAACTCAACCTATCAGGAACTTGAACAGGGGTATTAGATTCATGGAGGTGACCAACTGATGACAAACCGGTGATTTTTCTCCTCTTCCAAACATAAGAATTTACACTCCAGGACGAATCTGCTTCAGGTTCTATGCTGTTTGCTTTCGATGTGATTCCTTTCTCGGGAGTGGCATTAGATGGACATGCATGAAAGCTTAGGACAGAACTTGGTTGAAACAAAGATTGCTGAGGAAGCGTGGTGAACTGACGGTTTGTTGTTGGGCTTGAGTACTCATCCTTGGAGAAGGACTCAGGAGTTGCCATAGGGCTCCTGTAATTCATCGCAGGTGTTTCCTTAACAACGGTAAGTTCAAGATCATAAGAGAACAACTCCACCGAAGGTGTTGCAGACCACCTGCATGTGTAGAAGATTTAGAGCAGCTAAAACAATGTAAAATAAACTGCATAAAGTCACATCATTTACATCATTAAGAGAATACAGAGTAACAGATTATCAGCTCTACTAAAACTAACTGAAAGTAGGATCCAGTACTTGTGGAGCAGCTTGTCAAAAGTTTAAGTGTGCTCAAATGAAAAACTTGACTAATAAATTAAAAGAAGATTTTCATGTTGAAATTCGTTAACAGTAGCATGTTTTTAGCAGTAAGGAGTCAAAGCACTTTCACTAATTAAAGGGCTTCAGATTACCTTGAGTCCTTTTCGGAATCACACTCTAGGTCAATATACTCTCTGCAAACACTAGGATCTTTATCATCCGTTCGCATAACAACTTCAGTCCTTGTTTGAGTGGACGGAGAATTAGATTTTGCAAGAGGAACAGAAGGATGGGTCAACTCAGCAGCTTTCTCACCTCCTAAGTTATCGTTTGAGTCTACCTTTTTTTGGGAACGGCTAAATTTCGTTGCTTTATTATTTTTCTTCCTTGTCTCATTTGTCTTATCCACAGATTTGAAATTTTCACAGTCTACATCCAGATCTTGTGATGGATTTGCTGTCACGCCAAAGCGAGCCTGCACTCATAAAAAACAGATACACCACCATAATGATCTCATAGTAGATAAGAATTAGCAAATGTCCTATTCCATTACCTTCACATCTCTGAAAAATGACGTCAAATCATCTAGTGATTCCTCGAATGAACTGTACAGCCTAATTGACTTGCGCAGCCACTTTGATATCGATGCTCTATTTCTATCTTTATGGAACCGCTCATCTGCATGCAAAGTGAATAATTTCATGCAAGTAGTTTCAAAATCCAATAAAGCCAAAAGAGTGCACATTAATCAAGGATCATCTAACAATAAGAAATTATTCAAGCGTCAGCACACAATTACAGAAATGGAACTGCCTAAAAACTACAACACAGTCCAAGTGGTTAGGATGAAGACTGGAAAATCTGTTCAATCAAAATTTTTCATTAAGCAAACAAAATGAGGAAAAGGAAATATAAGAGAGTTCCTTCAATCAAACATTAAGAGGTGTGAAAATGGATCTTAGACCTAACTCAACCCCAAAGGATAGTTTGTGATGAGAGAATTGCCCAGGATCATATAAAAAGCCCACTACCTTTATATTTTTCTGATGTGGGATCCTAACACACCCCCCACACGCCCAGGAATGAACATTTGGAGCATGAGATAATATGAAATGGGTGGACAAACAACACATACCCAAGAATAAACATCTGGAGTATGGAATAATATGAAATAGACAATGAATGGCTCAACATCAGGATTGGGTCTGGCTCTGGTACCAGGTGAAAATGGACTTTGGACCTAACTCAACCCCAAAAACTAGCTTGTGAGGTGAGAATTGCCCAGGACTATATAAAGAGGCCACGACCCTTATATCTTTCCGATGTGGGATTCTAACAAGAGGATCACCTATAGCTTAGAACAAGATATGGCCCAACATGAGAAGCTTCAATCTAATCTTTAGAACTAATGCACTGGCCACGAATTGTACGTGTAAAAGCTTGTTCAATTATGTCATCACTTAATATTTTTATTCATTTTTATTCAGTAAATCAGCTAAATGGAGATACACATGCAGGAATGCAACTCCATTAGAAATGGGACTTCAGGAGGGAAAAAATAATGCATCCGCCCAAGTATCTCTTCCAATATAGATAGCCTAAATATTTTTGTTTTGCAATCATAAGACAAAAGCAGAAGTCAGCAAATATGCAACTCATCCTTGTTCGATAAGGAAGATACCTAAGAAGATGATAGCTCCATAGTCAAATCTGTGTCGTATGCAACGGCCTACAAAATTAAAGAAATAGGTATCATGCTTAAGAAACACCGAGAATTCAACTGGGATGAATCTTGCAGGGCACTGCAAAAGCTTTCCAGTAATCTAGGCCACCAAGTAAAGCAGACCTAATATATTGAGTCGATTTGAGCTATAAATGAATTCATGTTTGTTTTAGAGGACTCGTCACACATTTCATAAAGCTGGAAGCTGTTTTTACATGATATCTGTGTGATTTGGATGCCTTACATACTCTGTTGCTTAAAAGGCGTTTATAATCATTCACGAGGCTATTTTAAAACTGTTTAGAAACGATTTAAAAATCTTTTCATGCAAATAAATTAAGGATTTCAAGCAACTGTGCTACCTAGAGTCAGTCTAATAATTTTGAAGGGGAAGGCAAAAATAGTATAACCAATCCCTTTCTGTTTCCTCACCAAATTGTTGGATCTTACAGAAAAATGAATACTATTCATATAGTGATGGCAATGAAAATCAGGACGCAATTGACTTTGATAGGATACATAATGTCTGGCCTAGAGATGTTGAAGCATAATGACCTATCTTGCAAGCTTCGTGACACTAGAAAATAATGAACCCAGCGAGTAAACTTCAGTTTACACAGAGATTCTAATTTTCCATAACTAGGTTCGAGAGAAATTCAAATTCATCCTACAGAAGTTTAACGCAAAAGTCAGCCCAGTAACCCAAGGAAATGAAAATGTGAAAGAGAACATAGTTGAGCTGGTGAAGGATTAATGATACTCAGGATAAATTAAGAAAGGAGAGGATAAACAGTAGCCCTCTAAACTAGAGTTGGAGTTTAAAGCTTGCAATATTTCAAGGATAATCATTTAGGTCTACAAAATATAGAAACTACCTGTAGCCTGGTTTAGAGCCCTGAACGCTTGTTGGCAGTACCACTCATTCCCACTTAATAGGTTCTTTGACAACTCATACGTATCATTGAACTTCTTCTTTTGTGAAACTTTGATGTCATAACTGTCAATAAGTAATCAAGAATTATCTCTATGAAGATAGTATCTATCAGTAAAGAGGTGAAGAAAAGAAGAATGTTCTTACAAGTTTGGAAAGGGAATCCCAACAATAACCTTAGGTAGTTAAAGCACAACATTTGATAGATCAGAGAATCAAACTTTAAATTAGACATGAAATATAAGTTCACCCAGTTAAATATATGCAAACCAATGTAGGGACTCTGTTCATCAGAATGCAGCATGAAATCGCATCATACTGCAGCCAGATGCTAAAACCTTCAAGCTACTATGGGTCCTTGATAATTTTTATTCAGTGATATATTATTGCATGTCACAAACAAAATATGGAAGGATACAACAGCTCGGGCGTTGTCATCTGAGAAGTCCATCCCTTCAGATACCTGCAAGCATTATATATCAATGTGAATTTCTGCCAAGTCAAGATGTGTATTAATTACAAGTGGAACAATGTCTCAGAAGCAGATGTTCCAAAAGTAGAACGCAAAGTATGTAGTAATTAGTAAATCTGGAAGAAGGATAACAATCCAAATTCAGATTTTGTTGGCACGATTAATATTCCAATACAATTAAATCAATTGATACACAGTCTAGCCTCTGCACATTGATTGATTGACAATAGTTGATACACCTGTTCCAACTGTTGTAGATGAGCTTACAGTCTGATAGTTTAGGTCATAATTTCCCCTCACTCTCCTTTTCCTTTATATTAACCTTAAATCATCAAAGTCTTTTTAACATGGCTTAGCGTAGCTGCAGCCCTTCAAAGGGTGAAACTCTCTTTGCATTTTGACCGCCTATCTTCAATAGAGGCCTTTAGTTTATTACTATCATGTCTACTGGTTAAAGTATATCGGTAACATTATAAGTGGATTTTGTGAACTCGCCCAAATATGGATCTTATTTGTAACAGAATTAGCATTGTTTCATATACAGATTTGCCTAGAATAAACATTATAGGGGTATCAAATACAAGTATCAAGATTTTTAGCTATTGGGTTGCCCAAGCTGAATCTTTATCACCAAACAAAGGAACTCATCCTTGACCCTACCCAAGAAATCAGAACACTTGCAATTACCCAAATACCCTTCTAGTTATAATTTGCATTTTAGGATTGGCATTTATTTATTTATTTATTTATTTATTTGTTTTTGATAAATTTGACGACTGGTATTGAATTAGGGTTTTCTGACTATGTCAAAAACTTAATCAACCAGCCTGTCTCTCAAACGATAGTCTTAAATTATTTGTTGGATCTTAAATCATGATATAAATAAATTTATGTATTTGTTCTTTTCCTTTTGCCATCTGATTTCTGCATATGAATAATAAGGACATAAGCCAAAAGCATTGTAAAATTACTAAATTAGAGGGAATCCATGAGAGGGCATATGCACCAAATAATAACAAATTCAATGAGGTGGATTTAGTAGACTCTTCAAGAACAAACACAAAAAATATCATGATAATATTTTCCTACTGCAAAATAAAAAACCTCCAAATTGCGTCAAAGAAGTCAAATTAAGGATTGCCCTGAATTACCTTGCCTCGACAAACTGCGAGAAAAGCAGCTCCGTCTGTCTTCGTATCTTTTATGGATTCCACCGTATTGCCACTTTTAAGACCAAACTTTTTACCCCGTGTCTTCCTTCCACTTACTGGTCTTGTGCCTTTACGAATTGAATCATAATAATGCTTTAAAACAGACTCAAAAGAATCCTGGCTGCTTCCTCGTGGTTCTAAAACAAAAACAGAATATATCCACGATCAGTAAAAGCAATGATGCATCAAAATGCTCAGAGAAGCAGATCCATTCCACTTGATTCGTGCAAATTACAGAATCAAAGTTGCTTACTTTTATAAATTTTCGTAGCTTTTGTTTGCTAGGCAGGAATCAAGATAACCTTACCAACAAAAACGGATTTCTGAGCGTTTAGTCGAGACCATTGACCCGTTTCTTGCCACCGAGTGCTTACTTTGTCCAGCAGCTTGTAGCTAGGAAAGAAAACGAGGCACCCACCAGGAACAGCCTTGCATATTTCCTCCAAAGCTGTGCCGACTGAGTCCTTTACAAGAACATAGCAAAATTTCATCTAAATTAGGGGACGGACTTTGTTTCGACCTTAATTCAGTTGGAAGATGCTTTGTACCTGGAAAGCATATTCGTCTGCAGTCTTGTAACTTGCGTTCAGGGGATAGTTACCAGGACCATTGGCGATTGCAGCTGCCCATACCTATGGCAGATGTTAACAAGCTCTCAGATAGGAAAAACAGATACAATTGAGCCAAAATTCTCAAGCAAAGACAAAAAGCTGTTCGACCTGTGAATCAATATCTATGACATGTGGAGCTTCCAGAGAAGTGCCAAACTGAACGCCAAGTTCAGATGAGAAAGTATTCAGTGGTGATAGAGTCCTGTGAGGTAAGAAAAGAAAATATCGTCGCTAGAGATGAGTGCACTACATATGCAACCTACAAACACAACTATATGGATACAATGGATATATGCGTATTGCCTATCAGTGTGTTTAAGCTTTTTAGCAAAGGTGCAAGCTAGTAATAACTGTAGGCAGCGGTATATGCTCATCCAGATGCAGTAACATGACATGATTCAGAGGACTTGAGGCAGTACCAATTCTGTAATGCAGGAAGAAAAAAAATAAAAACAAAAACTTATGGGATGACAAAGTTGAGGTAACCCAAAAGCACAGTCCAAGTTTAACAATCCATAAAAAACATAAATAAGAAATACAAACTCTGCAGAAATAATGGAAATGCAACTATATTTACCCGGAAGTCAGAATCACAGACTGGGAAAGTTCAGCAATACTTTTGAAAACAACAGCTGGGTTCATGCACCACAAGCTAAAAGTGTTTGTCCAACCACCTGCACCATTTCCCGAGCAGTAACCATAGTAAGCATTTCTTGAGCAGAAAATTAAAAACCGAAGTAGCAAATAAAAATTACGATCCTACTAATTTGGGTCAAAATTGCTAACTTCATATCCTTCTAAATCATGCATAGCTTAGAGAAAGAGAGAATTTTAATGTTTAGAAGTTATGGAATAAAATGATCTTATCACCAGGTACCTTCATTTTTCTTTACAAATCTTTGTAGTGCTAGTTCATAGTCATAGGCATGGATACCATTTCCAGAGAAGAAGTAATTGAGTGAAGAGAACAGTCCTGTATGATAATCAAAGGGCCAATTCAATGATAAAATTCCACTGCACTAGGCAAGTGTTTGACATGAATAAGGAGATGAATTTACCTTCTAATGTAGTTGCTGCCATTCCACTTAAATAAGCAACATCTGGCTCAGCTTCTGAAGCAACTTTGATTGCCTTCAGAGTGATTGACCATGATAATGAGAGGGGTGGGGGTAGCCACATAAATAACCAGGCATATTTTATGTAAACGAGCAGTTGAAGATTTCCATGGATTTGAATATTATTTTAACTTTGAATATTATTAACTATTTTTAACCACCTTTTTGGCACATTCTCGTAAGATCGGAAAATTCTGCGCTGAGATATTAGCTTCCTGCAGCTCCTTTAAAGCCTTCTCTCCAGTCCAACTGAGTTTCTCACAACAAATAAAAAGAAAAGGAAAAGAATGAGAAGGACTTCGGAGTTTTCTTTGAAGTACAACGAAAGAAAATCTGAAGAAAACTCAGATAATTCTGATATGGGATCCTCTTTACTGTGTGTTTGGCAGGGCAGAATCTTATGGAATTTAACTTGATCGGGTTTGTAAAATTTGTTTTAGGTGATGGGAATGAGTATAGTAAAAACTAAAAAGAGGATTTCAAATTTTACTGGAAACATTTTAGTCAAGATGGCATTAAGATTTATAACCAAGGAGGAAAAAGCCTTTCACCTTTTCTGCTCATCACTGCATTTCTACTGGAGAGGGTGATCAACAATAGATAGCGATAAAAAAATGATCAGTATATCTATAAATGACTAACCAACGGAAATAGTGCTGAAATTCACGCTTTGCTAAGGCAGTTTTTCTCCGGCCAATCCAGCCCAAGATGTCCTACAAAGATGCTAACAATTTCTGAACACTCACAAACAAAGTTCAGGACACAAACGGAAAGCTCAAAAATTAAGATCATCACCTGAGTCATCTCAAACAAAGGTTGGTAGGTCATGCCATCGTTGAGGCTCAGCTGCCCCAGTTCTGTCTGCAAACCTTCGGAAACACAAAGCAATCAGAGATAATACAACTGGCAATCCATAAATAATTTACAGGCTTGCACTTACGAAGCAAAACTTCTTCATCAAGATCGATACTGCCAGCATCGCGAGCTATATCCTCTATATTACTGGAGCAGTCAAAAAGATTTGCACTTGTTAGGAGAAGAAAATTACATATGGTGAAACCTTACATTATAGACCAAATTGTTGTATTCACTTAAGCGTTCAAATGCTGTGGTTTCAAAGTTCAATTTATTGAACCATAGTATGGTAAGACGTTAAAATTGCAAAATAATATGCGTTCATCATGAAAGTGTGTTCACATCATCAAATTCAAACCAACAATGGGTTTGTATGAGTTTCAACAACCTAATGTTCTGATACATATTTTTGCACGCATTTCAACAATCTATCATTGTGTACTCGGTAAATAAGCACAAACACTGGGAGTGATTATTTCGTTTCTCAACAAATATGTCGGCTCACAATATGTTTCACTGGGTAGTGTGGGCAAGGTGTAACGTACTGCGCTTCATCAAGAATGATAATGCTCCCGCTTATATCAACTTCCATTGCATCCCGGATGACTGGATTGACAATGTAGTTATATGGACAAAAGACCAATTCTGCATCTTGTGCCATTGAACGTGCTGCAAAATATGAACAACCTGAAAACAGAAAGCTCTTTCAGAGACTTAATTACTTCACCAAATACATACTAAATGAGGGGGGAGGCAGATGAGAGTTGAGACCTTTGACTACTTGCCCAATTTTGACAAGGTCTTCAATATCATGAACCTCATGACAGCCACCTTTTCTAAGGGAGGGATGACCTTTGACTTTATGAACATTTCTGTACGGAGAAGTTAAAATGGTGTTGAAATTGCATGTGTAGGGCACAACAGGTTATAAAATACCTAAAGAAAATTTGCTTACTTGAACTCTGGGCAGGTGTCTTCTTTATTCTTCAAAAGCAACTTACTGGAATTTGGAACCAATATTAAAATACAAGACAAGTAGAATGAGCTGTTAACTTTTCAAGGAAAAAAAGAAGCAACCATTGTTCATCAACTTTATCTTCACCGCGCAAATATGGATTTGTACAATAATGTTTTCTTGATCCCTGAAGAACAGAAAGTGAGTAAGTGAACAGACATGCTATTTGACATGGCTAGCATGTAACTAAGAATGATTACCGTTCAACTCCAGGCCATCCTTGGGTTCACTATATTTCCTAACTCTATCTAAATCTCCAATCCTGTTCTACATATGACTTGCAAAGGCCTATAAGTACCTGAACGAGCTAATATTCATAATTTTAAGGCAGATTTGAGATGCTTTGTTTTATTTTATTTGACAAATAAAAAGTTCAATAGAAATGCTTGTACAAAGCCAATATATTACTCAATTGGAGTAACAAATAAAAATTCAATAGGAATGCTAGTACAAAGTCAATATTTGACTCAATTGAAAAGACAAAAGGGGCATATCCACAAACCCTACATTAAACGAACTCCATATTCTTAAAAAAAAAAAAAAAAAACAAAGACCTTGCGCCATGATAAATCTACTAATAATTGTTTGTTCTTAAGCTGCACTCTTTTCTCTTTTCCTTTTGCCAGTTTCTCTTGTAATTGACAAGACAAACGGAAGACAGCCAAATAGTCCAAAGATTTTTCAGGTAATTTGTGAATCTAGTTTGATAATAATTTCATGAAAATGAAACTATGAGTTTAAAAGCTATACATATAAAGCTGCTTATGATTTTACTTTGTTACTCTCTGCACTTCAGCTATCATGCATACCAGCAGCCATGACATGCAATCTAACCACCCTCAAGAACTGGTCATTACTCATCAATAATCTCACTGCTGCTGAAGAATGTCGAAAATATTAGGCTGTTCTAATATCAGCTTGCTACTCTTAATGTCTATGTATAGGGACCTATATCATAAGATTTTTGACGGTTGACACATAGATGTTACATTCATCCACATTCAAGCAACATTTGACGATATATTTGTTAATTGAAAAATTGATTCTGGCAAATACTGTATAATTGTATCAGAGAAGAATAGTATATTAGAATGGAACATCAACAGTGAGATGTTAGCAACAAAGCATTGGCTCATGGCAATGGTAAACTCGAAATTAACATTAAATAGTAAATGCATGTGATACTGTAGACAGGATGCTAATAGTAGAAACCTACCAAAACTGCCATGGAAACCCGGTAAGAAGTTTTCTTGTATTCCCGTATCACTTGACTGATTTGAGCATGGGTTCTCCTAAAAAAATGAAGCTAACTGTAATGAGTATGAAAATGTGAATAATTTTCCAAAATTTGTCGCACAAACACAATGCCAGGTTAGTGAAGCTTACGATGCATAAAAAATAGTTGGCGCCAGTTTTGGCTTCTCCTTTTTGGCATTCGTTGCAGCAGGGGGAGGTGTTACAACATTTCCTAAATGATGGAAATTATAAAAGACATTAGATGACAAGACAGAAAACTCTCAAGAAAATGAAAATTTACAAATCCAACAACATTGGACTCATAGTGCCACTAGACCAAATGGGTGATATAAAGGTAGAATCCAACATCCAAGTGACAGCGCATCAGGATGACATCATATTACGAAATTATGGAATGCAGCATTTTAATCTTAACAAAACGTAAAAAATAATCTTGACAATTCTAACCAAACTCATCTTCTACTGCCCGTTTTTCATTTGCTTAAATTTAATACCTGATGGCTGAGTCTCGGGAATGAAACCACCCCCGTGATTAATGGGATCCGTGACAGCCTCCGGGTTAGCCTTCGAGCTCGAATGCGTCAAATTAGCACTGATATTCTTCAATTTCTGATTCTGCTGCCACGCCAAGGCAGAGCAAAGCAGCGACAGCGACTTCCCTGTACCAGTAGGCGACTCGAGCAGCGCGTGGCAATGGCGGTCCCTCTGCGCCCGATCAAGAGTTGATATCACTCGATTCATGAACGCCAGCTGCGTGCCGTACGGCTGGTACGGGAACTCCACCGGTATTCCACCTATATGGATTATGTTCCTCGAGTTACGGTTGGAATTGGGGATAAATTCAGGGCTCGTGTTCGCCGACGGCGACGGCGACAGCGAAGGGGCTAGAGGGGACGGCGAGCCCTCCATTTCCCACGCACTTAAGGTGTTTGTGTGTGTGAGAGAGAGAGGAGTTTCTGTGTTAAACGTAGGATTCAGTGAGTGGCATTAGGTTGGCGGGGGGCTGGGGGGATTTTGCGAATGTTTCGGCGGGAATGGGTTTTTTTTCCCTCTTCGCTTTTGAAAGAATTTTACCGGGTAAATTGGTGCTTTTTTTTCTTAATTATAATTATAATTATGTTATACAAAATAATCTTTTTTTAACAATTTTAAACGCAAAAATAGACAGTTTGGTTATAAATTTGTTTTCTTATTAGGGGAAATCTTAATATGTGTATTTCAAAATTTATTTTAATTAAGTTTTATAATTACGAAAACTATACTTCCTTTTTTATTCTTTTAATAAATATTTTTTTAATGTGATGTAAATGTATACGTGCGTATTAGCTTCTAAATACTTTCCTCTTATTTTCAAAAGAAAAATGTGTTGTAGCTTATTTCTTTAGACCCAACAATAAAAGGCTTTACAAATAATGGTTTTAAAAAAACTCAAATATAAGTCTTTTTGCTCTTAAATATTGATATTTCAATATACCAAAAAAGCTTTTATGCTTAAAGTTATGGTTTAATTTAAAATTAACACTAATGTTTATCCATCCTCAGTTACAATTTGCGATTGAATCTCAAGTTGTCTAATCTAATTAATGAATCCTGCAATCACAGTGAGTTGCATGCTTCGAAATTGTGGGGCAAAAATCCCTAAACACATAAATCAATTCCCAATTTATAAAATAAGTAAAACTTTTGAAGTAATTATTTTTATGTAAATGATTTGAAGAAATTTCAATTTTACCAATATACCTACATTTATAGTTATCCATTTTCATAATATTCCTAGGGGGTGTTTGATAGCCCATATTAGAGCTGATTATGGTATTTAGCATTCCTTAATCTTGTGTTTGATAGCCAAGAGTATGGAGGTGGGCCGAACGTTGATTATCTCCGAGCCCGTTCCTGTAGACAAGATTAGCCCCCATTCCAATCTCTACTTTTGGGTAGAGATTAGAGCAGATTCGGTGCATTCAACTTTTGACATGTTTCACATTTACTACTTTACCCCTGACTTTATCATATTTTTATACGATTTTGCCCCTCTGAAATATTGTCTCCTTTCGAACGATTTTTCCTCTCCATTTATGACATGGAATCTTTCCTCCCCGAAAAACCCATTAGTTCAGATACACCATCCTCCATTCAGATCTGAGATCTTGGCCGAATAGTTTAGGGGATTTTGGTGGGCATCTGCACTACTCTCGTTCGGACTAGCAGATCTTCGCTCTTGCAGATTAAGGTAGCCCTGCTATCAAATGGTTTTGACGGCAATGACAAAACCCAGATTGAAAATAACCTGTTCATCCCAAGGAAAGGAAAGGAAATAAAACTCAAGATAAAATGAAGAGGTGCTGAATTCCAAATGCATAGAAGGCAAAAAATCCAGGAACGATTTGAAATCCACGCGTCGAAATCCAATGAAATCATCCTGTAATTGCCATCTCCTAGCTGCCACGCAACCCTGCCCCTTTTCTTCCAGATTATCAAGTAATTGGGCCCATAATTATTGTTATCACCCAGGCCCAATGCAAGCAAGCCCACTCCCATTTTCCACTTAAATCGTGATTTGATATTAGCAATTGGGGAATATTATAGGCATATGGGAATAGCAGGACATGGGGGTATATGGGTAATTTGACCTGTCAAGCACTCTTTATCTTTACAATCAAACAACAAATACAGATTAAGGTATATGACAATCTTTATGTTAATATCATGCGTGAGATTAGAAGAGCACAAATGCACTAATCTCACACGGGCCTACTAAGGGAAGATTATGTAAATTCTTTATCAAACGGGGCGCTACAGGTTTGATGTCATTGTCTCCTCTACCATGAGTGTAATATGACATTTGAATAACAACACGAGACCAATGTAAGTTGTGCAAATTTATGAAAATAAGTTTATCAAACTTGAGTTGTCACTTATCCTCCTACTCGAACGAGTCATTATAGAGCTAAGCAAGTGGTCTACTACTCATGAGCCAAGCTTTTAGCATCCGAGCTACTCAGGTAAAGTCTCGTTTTATTTGGGTAACGGGAACATGGGATTTTTTTTTTAAATGAATAACGGGAACATGGGCTTAGTAGCATAGATTCAACATCTGTTACAGAGTAGACGTTATTATAAACATAATCAATATTATGAACAAAAACACCATATTCAAAGATCGGTACAGTACAAGAATTGTGACAGGACGAATAATAAAAGTTCAATTATGCTTGCGGTGTGACTAACATATAATTGAAAAATTCATAATTTATTGCATAAGCTATTATTTTTTCATCTTATTATTTATTGTTGAAATTATGTTCATTATACACTATAAATTATTCTCAATTTAAATTGCTAACTCTATTATATTTTTGTTAAACAAAAATAAGTAAGGGAATACAATTTTATTATGTAACCAAGCTACTTATATTTTTCTTTATCTATATGAGTAGTTTTAATTTATAAAAATGAAAAATAAAACTCTTTCCCGTTTAATCCGTTGTACATGGGATGGACTTTTTTTTGATAAAATACGTAGGATGGACTTCGAAACATGAAAGTTACTCGTTAGGATGACGCCAATTTCCCGGGACATGTTTCTCAGAGGATTTTCATCGTACATCTTCAGGTGCACTTCACCACTGAGCTATCATCGCTCTACAGTTCTTGCATTTGCTTTTTCAACCCTAGAATTTCCCCTAAATTCACCAAATAAGAATCCCTCCAGCAACGACGAGTCCCGTGTACTGAGCCAGCTCGCTGATGTTTTGCCTATATCAATTGACAATCCCATCGCTGTAAACTCACCCTGTAAGCAATTGCAAATCAGGGCCGTGGATGACTTTTTGCCGCCTGAAGATAAACTGCGCGGTGTTTTCCTGCAGAAACTCCGTGGAAAAGCTGCAATTCACCGCGCATTAAGTGGGGTCGGAGTAGAACTAAACGCCGATGTTTTTGCTAAGGTGGTGAATAGAGGGAGCATATGTGGTGAATCGATGGTCATGCTTTTAAATTGGGCGACTAAGCAACCTAATTTTTTGAAGGATATTGAAGCTTACCATATAGTACTTAAAGCATTAGGTAGGAGGAAATTCTTTGTGCATATGATGGAAACACTAGAAGATATGAGAGATAAAGGAATTAGCCCTAATTTGGAAACCCTTTCCATTGTTATGGATAGTTATCTTCGAGCTGGCCAGGTTTCTAGAGCTACTAAAGTTTTTAAAGAATTGGAGAACTATGGATTAACATATAATGAGGAAACATTGAGTGTTGCCTTAAAATGCTTGTCTCAGCGCTCACACGTGGGCATTGCACGTTCTTTGTTGAATAAAATGAGAGAGAAGGTACAATGTGATTGTGCGATGTATAATACTGTAATAGGTGGCTTCTCGAAGTTCGGCAGAGTTAGTGAAGTTGAGAAACTTTTGAAGTTAATGGTGGACAATGGAGTGGAACCCGATTGTGTTACTTATAGTTGTGTTATCGAGGGATTCGGGAGAGCTGGTAGATTTGATGATGCTGTCAAGATTTTTGAGTACTTGGAGGAGAAGGGGAGTTTGGTAAGTGCTGAGGTTTACAATGCTATGATTTTTAATTGCATTGCTAATGATGATATTGATGGGGCCTTGAAATACTATAAGGGGATGCTGAGTAACTGTTTAGAGCCAAACGTGGATACTTACAGCCGAATTATATTATATTTTCTTAAAAGTAGAAGAGTTGCAGATGCTATTGAAATGTTAGATGAGATGCTTGGTCAAGGGATAATTCCCTCCACGGGAACTGTGACTGAATTCATCGAACCCTTGTGTAGGTATGGTCCTCCTCATGCTGCATTGATGGTTTATAAGAAGACTAGAAAAGCAGGATGTAGAATATCGCTCACCGCTTATAAACTGTTGCTTATGAGGTTATCTAGGTTCGGCAAATGTGGAATGCTGCTGAATATATGGGATGATATGCAAGAAAGTGGTTATTCTTCTGATATGAATGTTTATGAGCATATAATAAATGGTCTCTGCAACACGGGGAAGCTTGAAACTGCTGTCCTAGTTATGGAGGAATGTATTCGAAAGGGATTTTTCCCCAGCAAGATCATTTGTAGCAAGCTTAATAACAAGTTGATGGATTCAAATAAAGTTGAAATGGCTTACAAGCTCTTTTTGAAGTTAAGAAGTGCTCGAGTTAATGAAAATGCACAAAGATATTGGAGAGCTAAAGGCTGGCATTTTTGAGCTTTCTCATTTACCGGCTAGTGGTAGAAGGGGTCCGATCATTCAATGGAAAAAGGATCGATCTGAGTCAAGATTCGACCATTTCCTTGGAGGCTTATATGCAGCAACAGAACCACAAAACACTACGCGTAGGTCGTCAAAATGGTCTACCAAGCATCTATTCAAGACACAGATCTGATGAATGAAACTGCAAGGATGCCACAAGCACTGGTCCTGGCTCAGAAATTTAGTTTCTGGACTATGTAATGGTGAGTTTCTTTTTATATGGTGAATGAATAATGTAGAAGAAATTTCATGTGAGTAAATTACACCGCATAAATTTGGTCATTTGCCTCTCTACTTTCTTCATTTTAAGAACCTCTATCACTTTGCTGATTGCAAGTGCATTCTTTTCTGTTGCAGAAGCATAAATTGATTTCTTAGCGGGGCTTTCTGGCCTTTGGAGTTTTAAATTTAATGGAAGATGTGCATACATGGATCCAGTTTGATGTGTTTTTATGCAAATTCGTTGCTATTTTGCTGCTTTTGTGAACATTGCATTATATTGATGTACTTCAAATTGATTTTGGTGTCTTCATATCCTTTTTATGCCCCAAATATCCTATTTCATCTTTGTAATCCACTTTGTGCAGATGAAAAGAGCAGAACTCCAGACTGGTTCCTCTAAGTCATATGGACCTCCAAATGAATTATCTACCTGTACTATTTGATCCTTTTCACTCGTTGAGCCAGCTGCTAGCAGGGCGTGTCAAACATGCAAGGAGGAGTTGTTGCATCCTCATTAAATCATTGATCACAACAGCATCCCAAATTTGTTCAAGTGAAGCATTTTCTGGAATCAGAATCTTAAGAATTCACATTATGCATTCCTCAACTTCATGCATTGAATATTTTTGTTGAACCATGCTGATTGGGGTGGGAAGCTGCGAATCACTTACGATGGTTCAAATGATTCGGATTTGGGATTTCTTCTAGTAGAATAATTCAAATGTTTGATTCCATTCTGAAAGCACAAACATGGTTTTGTTTGCCTGAGGGCCATCGAAATCCCTCCAGCAGTCAATCTGGAAAAATTTACCGCAGGTAAAAGAGAGTAAATGTTGTAAATTCTGCATACCTTGTGAATGAGAATATTGGATCTGTTTAAGGGGTGTCTACGATCTGGTACCGTACAGTGGACTCCTAGAATATTGAGCTATTGGCAGGTTTTTCCCGTTTTGTGTTCTACCTGGTTGAGAGGATGCCATATCATTAATGGCAATATTTTTTTTCTCGTTTTATATGTGAATATGGTGAACACCAACTCACATGTGTTGCTACAATCCAGCACAGGGGAAAGACCTGGTAAGGGCTTCACTTCCGCTTTTGAAGCATAAAATGAACAGGAGTCATTGTGAATATAAGCCTCTATTGGAAGTTTGCCGAAAAATATGCATATACAAGATAGCCAAAAGTTGGGCAGATTTTGAATTTGAATTTGGTTATGGCAGAGTGAACTGTTTGCCTGAAAAGATTTTGAAGCTGCTAAAAATTAACGGATCCAAAGAAAAGTGGTGAAGTTCCAAACACTTCATTTCTCTGACAATTGAGCTTAGACTTTAACTGAGCCAATATTTATGCATGTATATTATTTGTTCAATAGTTTGTGATTTGGATATTATTATTATTGTTATTATTATTGTTATTTGTTGTTTTCTGGTTAAATTTGAGAAGAAACTTTAAGTCAATTTGCAAAAGAGTAGTTTAGAAGACAATTATATGGGATTTCATGTCAAATTTCTGAAATATGGGGAGTGATAAGTTTATGCATTCAACTAATTCAGACAAATTTATTTAAATGATGGTTTCATAGTTTTTCTTTAGGTTAACAAATTTATAGTTTATTTCATTTGATCACGCGAAAATGTTCTTTTTGAAATTGAGAAAAATATTAGTACTTTATAATAAAAAAGTATACTTTTGAAAAAATTATAATTTTACAATTTTCTTAGAAGTGAAAGAAGATGCCTTGATTTTGTAAGAAATTAACAAATTTGTTTATATTATTAGTTAAATTATAAAATTACCAATATTAGCATCTTATTACTTTCACTATTTAATTTTATAATATTATACTTTACAGAGATAATTATCTCATTATTCCTTGAGTTTTGGCATGATTATTGAAACGCTTCTCAAAATTTAGATAATTATTATTGCATTTCTTGTTATAAGTTTAATTGATATATAATTACAATTGCATCAATGAAATTTTTTTGAAATATTATAGTAAATTCTTTAAATAAGTGTAACTGTAACTATGTTAGTTCAGGAATGTAATTATAGTTTTATATTAGCTACACAAAAAATAGGAACTTAATGATAATTAATCAAATTTTTGATAGTATTTTAATGCCATGTCAGAGCTCGAAGGGTCGGGGTAATTACCCCTGTTTATAAAGCCCGAAGGGCCAATTCGTAATTTGTCGAAGAAGAGGGACTACTTTGCAAGAACATAATTTTCTCCTCTGCGATGTCAGCAGTCTTCTTTTTCGATTGGGGAAGTTAATAATCAAGCTAGCAATAAGATCCAACCCTTTCGATAAAAAACAGAGGGAAAATTATAGTGTTAAAAAGATTGTTAAATCTGGTGTTTGGTGTACTTGACAACTCTTCCAAATCTCTAATCTTCATTACCACCCTTCCTTTTTCCTCGATCCAGGAATACAGTTTCATTTTTGCCACGATATGAAATCGAATTCTGTCAACAACCGAGGAATTTTGAGTTGTGAGTGAGCTGATTGTGTTGGGGAGTAGGGCATATGATATTGGGACGCGACTTCATAAAGTAACTTGGTGATCTGGGATTTGAGGAAGGGTAAAAATGGCGGGGGCTGGAGGGGTAGATATGGATAAGTTTGAGGCGTATTTCCAGAGGGCGGATTTGGATCGGGACGGCAGGATCAGTGGAGCTGAGGCTGTGTCTTTCTTGCAGGGATCCAATTTGCCCAGACAAGTCCTTGCGCAGGTGAGTTTTGTTTCTTCATCTTTTAGCATATTTTGATTTGTTTGTTGGTTTTCGCTTCTTTTATGCTAGCAATCACCTAACGTGTAATGGGATCCAAGGAACTAGTTGAGTTTTGAGTTTATGTTCTGAGCCTTGAGCTGTTTAAATGTGTAGAAGTGCCATTTTCGTTGTAAATGAAATCTAATTGTTTAGCAGTCAAGTAAATGCATGAGGGTTTTAGTTCATTTTTTGAATTATAAGAATTGTATAACACGATAGACATGTCAGAGCTAGCAGTGAACGCTGGGATTAAGGGGAGAGTTAGTTGCAACGCATACTTCTCGACTGGAATGTAGTATTGAAGAATGAGAGCAGTAAAAGATCTGTTGATTGATCCTTGAGATTAGTCTGGATACAACAACTCATATCATTAGTCTTTATTGCAAATGGCAACTCTATTCATTGTTATATTGTTATTTTCTTCTTTTCACGGATATATGATGGGCCTTGATTTATGACTATGGAGGCAGAGGTTGGTTGGTTGAATTTAATGCCTTTGCTTAGAGACTTGGGTTGACCCTTATCAGTTATTTTAATGATATATGTGATCGAAACTGCCACCTCTCTTACAGGCTGATTTTTCCTGTGTGATGGAATTCACCCAATTATTACGATTGTCATCCATATGTCTAGACCTTTTGTCATGATGATACCTGTCCTGGACTTTTGAGATTGTGACCAACCATGTTTTCATTAACTGCATCGAGATTACTTGGTATAGGTAGTCAGCAAAATTAAGCCTCATCTATTTGGTCTCATTTCTGCACATGATGGCGAAACTGGTCTCTCCGGAATGCAACCCTGTTTTATTGATGAATGATGTTTATTTAATGTTTTGTTTTATTGCAGATATGGATGCATGCTGACCAGAATCGCACTGGCTTCCTTGGTCGTACTGAGTTTTATAATGCTCTTAAGCTTGTTACTGTAGCTCAAAGCAAGCGAGAATTAACGCCAGATATTGTCAAGGCAGCATTATATGGTCCTGCTTCTGCCAAAATCCCAGCTCCACAAATAAATATGGCAGCCACACCTGGACCACAGCCAACTTCACTGGCTGCTTCACCTTTACCACAGATGGCCAAGGGTGGAACTGCACAGCCTCAAAATTTTGGCTTCAGAGGGCCCACACCTTCAACTGCAAGTGTCAACCAGCAGTTTGGCACGGTGCCGTCATCAACAGGCATTAACCAACAGTTTGGGATGGCACCTCCGCGCCCTGGTGTAAACCAGCAGTTCGCACAGGTACAACCGTCAAGTACAATGAACCAGCAATTTGGGCAGGTCCAACCTACAAGCACAAGTATGGGCCAGCAGTTTGGACAGTTACAGCCTTCAAGTACAGGCATGAACCAGCAATTTGGACAGGCACCTTCAACTACAAGTATGAATCAGCAATTTTTCTCCACTAACCAGTTAACAAGACCGTCTCTGCCCATGCCTACCGGTCCTGCTTCACATCCGCCTCAGGCTGCTGGTAGTCTGAATATTTCAAGGGGTATGATGGGTCCTGGTCTTCCAAGCTCAAATAATGATTGGCTTGGTGGGAAAACTGATGCAGCTTCCATTGGACCCATAACACAATCTAGTTCCTCCATTTCTCCAGTTTCTTCAAATCCCCTAGGTCTAGTTTCAACAATGTCCTCAACAGTCGCCAAGGATTCTGGAGGATTAGTTAGTTCGGGAAATGGCTCTACTTCGGATTCCTTGTTTGCTGGGGATGTGTTCTCTGCCAAACAATCTTCATCGCAACAAGTTTCTTCCGCACCACAATACCCTGCAAGTATTCTGCCTACCTCTTCAGCAATTGTTCCAGTCACTTCAAGTCCCCAGCCTTCAGCTAAGCCTGATCCATTTGAAGCTTTGCAGAGCACTCTTGTGAAACCATCTACTGGGATTCCAGCTGCACAGACACCTTCTCTCCCAAAGTCTTATCAACAGGCTCCAACTCAAGTTACTTCCTCAGTCATGTCATCTGGAGTCCAGAGCAGTGTGGGGAATTCAACGTCGGAGCAGTCTCAGATTTCATGGCCAAAAATGACACGTGCTGGGATTCAAAAATATGCAAAGGTTTTTATGGACGTAGACACTGATAGAGATGGGAAAATCACTGGTGATCAAGCACGCAACCTTTTTTTGAGTTGGAGACTACCAAGAGGTAAAGCATTGTACTTATTTTCTTTTCTTGCTTCTTTCATTTTCTTGTGACTTAAAAGTATGGGTTCTTTATTGATCTTTCAGTGTTTGTTCTATTTTATCTGGAATGCTTTTTATGCCTGCATGCATGGAAACCTTGCGCTATGGATGCTTACTTTTCGTGGATCCTTTTGAATTCAATGTGTTTACGTTTATTTTTGGAGTTGATCAGAACTTATGCAGAATCCCTTCTACAACCTCTTTACCTTGAATTGTGTGTAATTAAGCTTCTTCAAACTGTTAGAAATGAATTTTACTTGGAGGTAGTTGGGTCGAGTCCTTCTTGAACCCATGTGGTAGTTTTGTTTGTGATTCTGGCAATTCTGAGACCAAAATTGTCATCATCTCATGATGAACTTTTACGGCGTTATCCTGAAGATTGATGGAAAGATACTGAATCATTACTATTTCTACATTCTTTTCCTCCCTGCTTGCAAAGGTTCTTATATACTTCCTTCTCTGCTTTCTAAACGCAATTAGCAACTTCATATAGCACCTCGATGCCATTATTTATATAGACCAGCACTGCTTGCTGATTCTTTAGTTATACGCTTGCACTTGCTGCTTGAAATTTGTTCCTGTGACACTTATTATGAAGTTAATATATTTGAGGAGTCTAAGTTGAGATAATCATCTCGAGACAAATTATTCTGCCCGGATGCTTGCTACTTTTAAAATATATTGAATCTGCCAACATGTATTGTCGCTTCTTTGTTGTACACTTGAAAGAGCTTGAAATATGCAATGACCTCTGCAGTAGTATGATCTCTTTTTTTTTTTTTTTGGTTTTCCAGTTTATAATTTTCCTTGGATATCGTCATGCTTATTGCTTAGTAATATTTTTTTGGTGTCCATTTCCAGAGGTCTTGAAGCAGGTTTGGGATTTATCGGATCAAGATAGTGATAGTATGCTTTCTTTGAGGGAGTTCTGTATTGCACTCTATTTAATGGAGCGCTACAGGGAGGGACGCCCCCTTCCATCTGCACTGCCCAATAGTGTTATGCTCGATGAAACTCTATTGTCTTTGGCCGGTCCACCTACAGCATATGGAAGCATGGGTTGGGGTGCCGCTACTGGTATGATTGACTTCCCTTCAAGTATTTTAATTTTTGTCTCTCACATTTGGTTTTGTAATGCTTATTCTCTTCTTGACATTTAGGCTTAAGACCGCAGCAAGGCTTGCCTGGTGCCCAGCCTATTACACATGCTGGTTTAAGGCCTCCAATGCAGCCAATAGTTTCTCAGGCTGATGGATCAATGCAATTCAATCAGAAGATCGCCAGAGGTCCTGCAATAGATAATTTCCCTGCCAACCAACTCAGTACTGGTGAGGGGAATTCTTTGGATACCAAGGGTCAGGAAGCAGCAGAAACTGATGAAAAGGTAGCTGTTGCCTTCCCTCACATCTTTACTTTCCTTTCTTTTGTCACTACGAAATTCTTGTTTGAAATGATGTTTGCTGCTTTGATGCTTATGAAATGAATGGTTTTCATATGATCTTGTCTTGCTATTCCATATTATTTTGAAGTTTTGTAGCTGCTGCTTTCAGAGTTAGACGATCGAACTCAGATTATTATCTCTCTAAATAATAATTCCTATGAAGAAAGAAGTTTTCATCTTTAATATGTTGACTCAAAATTGGCAAAAAGCTAAATAATTTGAATGAGAATCATTTACTTTCACTAATGATGTTCAGAGCATGTTATGTTTTCCAGTCTGATAATGTTATAGTCATTGCCTTACCTCAAAAGTGTTTTTTCCCTGAGATTAATCCCAGCCATCTGTGTCTCTAGTAATTTGACCTTATTTAGGTTCTGCTCTTGTTCTGGCTGGACTGCTGCTAGGATTGGATATAGTCTGCCTTCTTTTGCATGCTCTTGACCAAGCAACTTGTGAGACTTGGTTTGACACTCTTCTTTTGATCGATGCTAGGTTGACAACAAGGAGAAGGCGCTTTTGGACTCCAGAGAGAAGCTTGAATACTATCGAACAAAAATGCAAGACCTTGTGAGTGACTGTAGTCTGGAAACTTCCTTCCTGATCTCTTTTATCGTTGTCATTTATCGTCTACAAGATACAAGTTTATATCCTCATTTATCAAAATTATCTTTTAGGTTTTGTATAAAAGTAGATGTGATAATCGACTCAATGAAATTACAGAAAGGGCTAGAGCAGACAAGAGCGAGGTATGCTTTGAAACCTAAGATATAAACATTTGCATTTTAAACCATTCTCTTTCTGTGGTTGCAATATTTTATTATTTCTTTAAGAATATTACCTCTTAATATTCAGGCTGAGTTATTGGAGAAGAAATACCAAGAAAAATACAAGCAGGTTGCAGAAATTCATTCTAAATTAACTATTGAAGAGGCTGCGTTTCGTGAAATTCAGGTGACTTTTGCAGACATCTTATTCCCTTTCTTCATGTTGTCTTCTTTGCGTGCTTGGTTGCTTTTTGATGTATGAAAGATTATGCTTATCAACAATATTCATTCCCAAAATTTATGAGATGGGCCATTCCCATCACCCCATTGAGTTTGTCTGTTCCCAAGCTCTTTGGGATGGACCATCTTTTTGACCACGGAACCTCGTTTCCCTACCCCAACACTCTTAAGGCCCCATCCTTCAAGCAGTCATTTGTCAACCTTTTATCTATTCCTCTCTAAATCGCAAGGTCCCTTTGCCTCCTCACTCCTGTATCCCTCCCGAGTGATTGCAACCAGTATGTCCCAACATCAGCACTGGCTTTACCATCTTTGCACAATGACACCATCCCTTGAATCATCTCCCTAGATTTAGCAATCAACCTGACGAAAGATTATTTATTTGTGGTAATTAAGGTTAGCAATGATAGCTAAGAATTTCCCTTATTCTAACCATGCATCCAACTATTAGCTTAATCACATGAATTGATGTTTTAAAAATGAATTTTATGGAAAAATGCATGGCTGGTCATTTTAATTTAATGTGTCAGTTCGTTCCAAATCTGCATGATGGACGGGAGAAGGGAATCAATATGATAATTGTGATCTTGTTGCCTTTCAATTGGTTATACCAAACACATGATACTCTGTGTTGATTTCTCATTCCTATATTCTTTCTGTTTCGAAGTGCATCCTATTTCCGTTTAAATCCACTTCTGCAGTCCATTCACCAGTTAACTGATTCAGAGTGCAATTTGTTGTGTTTCCAGGGGAGGAAGATGGAGTTGCAACAAGCAATTATTAAGATGGAACAAGGTGGAAGTGCAGATGGTATTCTACAGGTAAGCACTGCAGCTTTGCTGGCATCATATCACTGTCCTACAAGCCTTCTATTCATCTGAATATGGTGAAATTTTGATGCATTCCCGTTTGTCTAGGTGCGTGCTGATCGTATACAATCAGATCTTGAGGAACTATTGAAGGCATTGACTGATCGTTGCAAGAAACATGCCATAGAGACGAAGTCATCTGCTTTAATTGAACTTCCTCCAGGTAATCATGTAACTTTGGCCGAGTTTTTACCTGTGAATTTTACATTGTCACTGGCCAATCGGCTCTTGTGAGTCCCTCTTTCCTTTTCAATTGAACGTGCTTTCCTCTTTATTTGCAACTTATTTCTCTTTGCATGTTTCCCTTTTTTGGGTTATTATCTTGAGCTAAACATTTAAAACATAACCCCTACAATTTCTTCTGAACTTTTTTAGCTTCAAAATTTTCCGATAGCATTTTATGCTTGTTAGGTAAGTGGTTAAATCAAATTAAGTTATTTTTGCTGTTTCTGTATTTGATGGGTCCTGCACTGAACAACCCAAGTGGCTCTAGGAAGGACAAAAAGGAAGAAACCACTTGTATGCAGGGGTGAGCATGTGTCACTTTTTGAGGTTTGGGTCCAGTACCCACATTCAGACGACAATGTTTTAAAAGTAAATCTATGTACAAGATAGGCTTTTGGGTAGCATTTTTTGATGCATGAAACCCTAGCTAATTTCATAATCTGAAGATTGAACTAATTTCATAATCTGAAGATTGAATCCACTGATGCTGCTATCTGACGTGTCTCACCCGACCGGTTTTGCATCCAGAAATATCTTCTTCAAGTTCCCACCCCCCTTTGTATGGGCTTTATCAGATTTTATTGTATCTGATCTGATATTATTCCTGTGATTCATCAATCTTTTCTTTTTAGGTTTGAAGTTGGTGCACTGCTTATCCATTGTCTATGGTAGTCTATTGTGCTTGGATTATCCTCAAAGTATCGATGTATTGATACTCGTTTTTCTTTAAGGTTGGCAACCTGGGATTCCTGAGGTGGCAGCAATATGGGATGAAGACTGGGACAAGTTTGAAGATGAAGGTTTGGCATCTTCTATCCTTGACCTTAAATTTATTGTTCCTCTGATCCCTGCCAGAATTCTTGTCCATAAATAGATAATGAACTAAGTTGCTTATCATATATGCCTACTCTATTTTACAGGATTTTCTTTTGACATTGCGGTCCCTCCAAATGCCAAGTCACCATCTGTTCAGCATGAAAATTCATCCCCAACTCGGAGCTTTTCCCCTGGCTCAGTGTCAAATGCTGCCACATCTGAAAAACTCTTTGGCACGGGGGCTGGTACCTTTGATGGAGAATCAGTTTATAGCGCAGAAGAATCAAATAGTCAACGAGGAAGCCCAGGGAGGCAAACACCATATGCAAGTCCATCTCAAGAAGATTCAGAGAATCATTTCAGGAAAAGTTCTGATGGAGACGCTGAAACGCACAGGTTTGGGTGTTTCGCTTTATCATCATCTCATTCCTTCGGCTTTTTAAATTTTCTGTTCCTTTGTATTGTTAAACTGTATTGTGAAATTCTTAAGTGCCCTTCCTATCTTTTTCTTGTTCCACAGAAGCTTGGATGAATCTACTTGGGGTAATTTTGACAACAATGATGATATTGATTCTGTCTGGGGCTTCAATGCTAAGGCAAGTAGTTCCATAGCATGCTTGCTCATATTATGTTTACGAGAACAGCATGCTTATGAAAGTTGTCGTGTTAGCATATGTGACTGGCACATGTCAAATCTGCATGTGGTCGTTGTCATTGCTGAAGGGAAACTAGAGCTAATACTCTCTCTCATCTCAACATCCTTTTGATGCATAATGTCACTGATACACCATCTTCACTATTTTACCATCAGGACACGGATCATGGGAGGAACGAAGAGAAATATTTCTTTGGGTCTAATGATTTTAGTGCAAGTCCAGAAAGAAGTGGCTCCCCTCATGCCAATAGTGCATTCCAGAAGAGTAGCCCATTTACGTTTGAGGACTCAGTTCCTGGGAGCCCCCTTTCCAGGGCTGGCAATTCTCCAAGATACAGCGTTGGGTCAAGGGATCCCTTTTTTGACAGTTTTTCAAGGTACGATTCCTTCAGCACACATGATCAGGGCTCTCCCCCTCGTCGGGAGAATCAGAGCCTCACCAGATTCGATTCCATAAACAGCACGGGGGGCTTCGATCGCAGCAATAACTTGTCATTTGATGACTCTGACCCATTTGGCTCCACTGGTCCATTTAAGGTCTCATCATCAGAAACTCCAAAAAAAAGTTCCGAAAATTGGAGTGGTTTCTAGCTGGGTGATGTGTA
>JACFYI010003838.1:384152-397587 GCA_014898755.1 Handroanthus guayacan
ACTTGCCAATACTCATGATTTAGGCTGTGATGTTCTTTCCTTTATACTTAGAACCAAAACACAGAGGATATTGTGAGTGAAATCTGCTGTTCTTTATTTACTTATTGGGACCTTCTTGAAAATAGTGAACTCCCGGAGGACTAACATTTGCCTTGAAGGTGGGTCATCAAACAAAATGTGTTGGAGAAAGTTAGCATGTACTTTTCACTTGTTTTGTTAAGAGAATATTTTCATCATTTTTCTTTAGAATATCATCAATGAAGCTTTATTGTAAAACTCCGAAACAAAATCTCTAAAATCACCGAAAATCCGAATCACTCTGACTCCATAAAAGGCTGGACGAAGTGTCAGCATCCTCAAAAGCAAGTTAGCCACCCTAAAACTCTAGCATGACTCCATCATCAGAATTACACAAAAGATACGAGCCTCTGTACTACTAAAACAAAATCATTGAAAATGCCAGCATTTACATCACATGAAATTTTAATCGTCATGCATAGCACCAGCAAGCTTAAGGTAGATTGCCCATCCGCTGAGAATTAAACCAGCCTACAGTGAAGCTCAATCCCTGAAGTCCACCAGATTTTGGAGCCTCTGAAGCGATAACCTGAACCCAGAAATCAACGCAGAAAAGAGATATGTTACTGCTCAATCCTCAGCTCTTGCTTTAGTTACTGCTCCAGTTCTTCCAAATCTTGCTTTTGCTGTTGTTCCTGCCCTCAAGATATGTTAATTTATTAAATAAGAAAAAGATGATAAGAAAAGAGAGAGTACTTGATTTGCTACTCATGCTCTAGCTTCGGTATATGCTCATTCTGCAATTGCTCCTCCCTGGAGACATGATAAAAAGAAAGAATAAAAAAATTAAACTTCTCATTAAATTATAAATGAAGATATTGAAGCAAAAATATAAAAAGAACTATGAAAATACCAAGGATGATGACACTAAAACGCTTGATTTTAACATGTTCCTAATAAACTCGTTTTAATCATTTTCTCCCTCAGGTCATGATAAAAAAGAAAAAAAGGAAAAAGTCAACAACCTTCATAAAAACATACAGATATAGAAGCAAAAGTGCCAAAAAAATTACAAAAAGATTCCTAATTCTACTTTTTGTTATGATCCTCGTCCTAATCCTAGTCCTAGCTGAAGTCCAACTTCTACTCATACTTCTAGTTCTAATAATTCGACTTCTATTCCTACTTCTAATCTTAATACTGATCCTACTTGTATTCCTAGTTTGAATCCTACTCTTACTTCTAATCCTAACTTTAATCCTACTCTTTTACCATTATGCTTAAACCTATTCATATTCCTACTCGTAGTCTTGCTCCTACTCATGCTATGCCTACATGTGGTCATACCATTCGTAATCCAATTATATTGTTACTCACCAGGTAATAAAAAAATAATAAAAAAGGAAAAAAAGAATATCTGATTTTCTTCTCATGCTGCCCCCCAGCTCTTGCTCATGTTGCTCCTGTTGTTGCCCTCGAGTCATGATAAGAAAAAAGAATAAAAAATTAAACTTCTTATTAGAGTAAAACATAGAGACATTAAAAAAAATATAAGTAAAATTACAAAAATACGTTCGGCGTTCATATTATAACATACTTGATTTCAACATATTTTCGCCAAACTCGCTTTGTTTTTTTTTTCCCTCAGTTCATGAAAAGAAAACAAAGAATAAAAAATCAACCCTTGTCAAATAACAAAGATAATAAAGCAAAAATATTCTTAAAAAAAAATCAAAGAAAGATTCCTCGTAGTCTCATTCTTATTTTTTTTTCTAATCCTAATCCTATTCCTAGTTCTAGACCTACTCCTAGTCATAGCCCTAGTCCTAATTCTAGTTCTAGTTCTACTCCTACGCATAATCTTATTCCTAGTCCTACTCATAGTACTTGTCCCACACCTACTCTCATTCTTGCTCCTATTGTTATTCCTAAAACTATGCCTACCCTACTCATATTCATACACGTTTTCCTATTTATACTCCTACTATGCATACTCTTAATGTTCAAGAAACCGGACCGGTGATCAAACCGGTGGCCTTACTGGTTATTGGTTCAACCGGTATGATGTCAAATAATATTTATTTTTATATAAAATTATATATATATTAAAAAATATGAGAAAAAATCCAAAAAATAAATATATTTATATATATATAATGAAAAAAATAAAAATATGCTTACTATTTATAAAATTTTCTCCAACTCTATTCCATAATAATATCCATAGATCAATTAATATCATTCATTAAAATGTCAAATCTTACAAAACAAAATATCTTTTAGTATCTATTACAATACCAACAATACCAACACCAATATTACAATAGACAACAAAGTAACAATACACAAATCTTCAATAAAACTGAAAATTTTTTCTTTTATTACAAATTTTTTAGTAAAAAAATTTCAATTTGTCTTTTTTGTGAAAAATTTCAATAAAAAAATTGTTCAGTTATACAAATTTTTTTTTTTGATTAAATACAAATTTTTCAATAATACAAAATTTGTAACAAAAAATTAAGTATTTTTTAGATTTTTTCAATTTTTTTTTTAAAACCGGTTTTTGACCGGTCGGCACTGGTTTTTGACCATTCCGATTTTCATAGTCAAACCGGACCGGAACCATGGCCGGTTCCCAGTCGAACCGGCCGGTCCCGTCCGGTTTCTTAATCACTAATACTCCTAGAATTAATCCTATTCCTACTAAAACCACCACTTATCAAATAATAAAAAAATGATAAGAAAGAGAGACAAGGGTACCTGATTTTCTATTCTTGCCTGTTTCTGTTCTTACAACAGTTGTTGCTCCTTCTCCTACCCTCGAGACATGATAAGAAAGATAGAATAAAACAAATAAATTTAAGTATAAATGGAGATATTGAAACAAAGATATAAGAAAAACTACAATACCTTGGACAATGATATTGGAACACTTTATTTCAAGAGGTACCTCAACATATTCTCGTATTTCAACTACCACCTATTCCTGCTCTTACTATAGTTGTTACTCCTACCCTCAAGACACGATAAGAAAGAATAAAACAAATAAACTTCTTATCAAAGTAAAAATCAAGATATTGAAACAAAGATCGAAAAAAAACTACAAAATACCTTAAGCAATGATACTGCAACGCTTTATTTCGACATGACTCTGCCAAACTTACTTCAATCATTTTCTCCCTCAGGTCAGGAAAAGAAAAGAAAAAACAAAAAAATTAACAATCCTTATAAAAACACAAAGATATTGAAACAAAAAATAAAGAAACAAAAACCGCAAAAAGATCATATTCTTACTCCTACCTCTACTCCTAATCATGCTCCTACTTATCAACTAAAAAAGAAATGATAGTAAAGAAAGAAATAGTACCTGATTTCAATATATTTCTATCAAGCTCGTTTAAGCCATTTCTCCCTCAAGCCATAATAAATAAGGAAAGAACAAATAAAAACAACTTATTATCAAAACAGAACATGGAAATATTAAAACAATGATATATTCAAAAAGTACAAAAATACTATCACATCAATACTAAAATACCTAATTTTAACACGTTTTTATCAAATCCACTCCAAACATTCTCTCACTCGGGTAATCATAAGAAAAGAAAGGAACAAAAGAAATTTTTTTTAACTCTAATCAAGAACACACAGATTTTCAAGCAAAAATATCAATAAATTACAAACGAGTCCAAGGCGGGTTTCAGGTTTTCACATTTCAAACCCGGATTTGCTCCGAACCTGCTCCATTATAATATTTATATATATTATATACATTTATATGATATATTATACATGAAAAATATGTATATTTTTAAACTTTCTATTGAAAATATGTATATTATATATAAAATATACACTATTTTGAATTAAAGTGATTGTATTGTATTAATTAATAATTTGTATATTCAAAATTTATAAAAACAACTTAAATATTTGTTATTTATATGCATGTATAAATTGTTCAATAATTAATATTTTATTAACATATTATTTTATCATATTTAAAAAGTCATTACGGCAAAAAAAAATATTATAGTTTCATATTTTGAAAATTATATACCAAATCTAATGAGTCTACTGCGTTCAACTCGATTAGTCCTGAGTTCAAGGCGGATCCATAAAAATCTTGGCAGGGCGGACCTCAGGTCCTGCCAAACTTGCCCCGGACCCGCCCAAGTGTCGTATATATTAATATACTAATTTATCTAACCTAGAACTATGTTTACGTTAAAGAATATAAGTCATTGATTAAAATAGGAGCCCATGATTAAACTCTCTGGTCATGGGATGAGGGAGGTATCCCATTTAACTCACATAATTATATGTGAAAAGTATTCTCATAGCCTTAAATATAATAAAAATAAGATTTTTAGAATTTAAGTTAAAAAAAGTGAGAAGTTTTTAAGATGATAAAATCTAATTCCTAATAATTTAATGTCAATTAATTAAATTTTGAGTAGAAGGCAATAGATAATAGAATATCAATCAAATAATTTATCGAATTTTGCTAGGGATATATATTATAAATATCGTAGTCAATCAAAGTACATAGTGACGAGTATGATGGGCTATTATATCCACCATATTATCATCTTAAATGTAAGTAATATTGATATTAAAATATAATATCCTGATTTATTTTATTCTATTTATCATCAATCCCTTATCATCTCAACCTTCAAAGTAAACACCTCGTATCTAAATACTATAATACTATCTAAATAATATACCAGTATTACTATAAGTACTATACAGGGGTGTTTACCATGAAGGTTGAGATGACAATAGATTGATGATAAATTGAATAAAATGGGTGACGGTATTATATTACCATATTAATATTATGCATACTTTATATGATAATATGATGGATATATTAGTCTATCATAGTCATTACCATGTATTTTGATTGACTATGATATTTAGTATGCATTTTGCCAATATATCACTAGCCAAATTCAATGAATTATTTAATTGATATTCTACAATCTATTTCCCCCAGTTCAAAACAAAATTATGCAATCTATAATTTTTATTACTTTAATTAATTTTTTGAATTAATTAATATATACTATGTCTTTCCATTAATTACTTTTTTTAATTTTACTTTTGGCCAATTGATTTTTTTTTTTTTTTTGAAATATGTGTTTTCACTTAATATTTTCAACAAATTATATATATATTCAATTTAATTAATCGATATTTAATTATTATGGATTAGATTTTATCATCTTAAAAACTCATCTCTTTTTTTAACTTAAATTCTAAAAATTTTATTTTTAATATGTTTAAGACTATGGGATACTTTTGGCCTATAATTATGATGAGTTAAATGGGATACTTATATCCCACCTCCAGGGTCGGATCCCTCATCCCATGACAAGAGAGTTTAATCACGAGCTTTTATTTTAATCAATGACTTACATCCTTTAATATAAACATAGTACTAGATTGGATAAATTAGTATACTCATAGATATGGCAATTGGACAGGTCCGGGACGAGTTTGGTAAGACCTGAGGTCTACCCCACCAAGATTTTAATAGACCCAAGACTCGTCCCACCCCGTCCTGGACTCAAGACTAACTGAGTTGAACACAATAGATCCTTTAGACTCAGTACATAATTTTCAAAATATGAAAATATAATATTTTTCTTTGTCCTAATGACTTTTTAAATATGATAAAATAATATATTAATAAAATATTAGTTATTAAAAAAATTATTTATGCATATTTCGATTCTTAAAAAAATTATAAATCATGAACATTTATGTTATTTTTATAAATTTGAATATATAAATTATTAATTAAAACAATACAATCACTTTAATTCGAAATAGTATACATTTTATATATAAATTATATATAATATACATACTTTCGATAGAAAGCTTAAAACATATACATATTTTTAATATATAATATATCATATAAATATATATAATATATATAAATATTATAACGGGGCAGGTTCAAAGCAAGTCCGGGTTTAAAATGTGAAAATCTAAAACCCGCCCTGGAACTCATTTGTAATTTAAAAAACTGCGCCATGAGAGATAGGTGTGGGGCAAGTCCTGGTTCTACCTAGAACCATTGCTCCTCATTTGTAATTTCAAAACCTAGCCCACTAGAGGCGGGTTCGAGGCAGGCCTAGGTTCTACCCAGAGCTATTGAGAGATGTCAAACTGGACCAGCCTGGCCCGCAAAACCGTTTCGCCCAGGCTTAAATGGTTTGGGGCTTACACAAGCCAGGCCAAAAATGTATTTTTGGGAGGCCCGGCCCATAATTGACCCTAGTCTAAGCCTAAACAGGCCCGAGCGAAACGGGCCTTAAACGGTTCGGGCCAGATCAAACTATTTATTTAAGTATATTTTAATATATCCACTATAAATTTGCCTACTTTTTTATTTGTTTATTTGTTTATTTTTATTTTTTAAATTTAACCGGGTACTTATATGGTCCGATTCAGAACCGGATCGCATACAGACCCCGGCCGGGCCGGTTCCAGTTCAAATGGGCTCGCGGGTCAGTCTGATTCAAGGTCCAAAATCTTGGGTCGACATGAACCTATCTCCAGCTCGCTTATATTTTGTAAATGAGCTGGGTTGGGCCGCCCACTATCCCTATATATATATATCTAACCTAACACACTAGTACTATTACTAAGTAAATCTTAAATACTAACACTAATATTAGCACTAATACTAAATATAATACTAAATACTATTACTATTACCATTTAAAATTACGAAAACTATTAATAATACTAATACTATCACTACACTAATAAGAATAATAAGAACAACGATTGAAAGAATAGTTTTGGCTGCAAATTTGCTGCAAATTTGCCTAAAATCTATCATATATAATCTTAACAATAAGGAAAGAAGCATAATATAACAATGACAATGACTGGAAAATAATTTTGACCTAAGGGTGTTCCCGCTAGAAATTCTCCTAAAATCTATCACATATAATTTCAACAATAAGAAAAGAAGCATAATATAACAATGACAATGACAATGACTTAAAAAGTAGTTTTGACCTTAGATGTTCACACTCACATTTTCCTCTAAAATCTATCATATGTAATTTTAACAATAAGAACGGAAGCATAATATAACAATGATAATAGCTGGAAAAAAAATTGATTTTAACCTTAGGGAATCCATACTAGAAATTCCCCTAAAATCTATCATGTACAATTTTAACAATAAAAAAGAAGCACAAACAAGAAATTGTGTACCTCTACAGTTGCTCCCCTTGCATTTGCCACAGGGCTCAATTAATGTTGGTCCAACTCCAACTGTTGGTCTCTTATATCAAATTGGCGAACCTTCGATCACAAGATTATAGGCTTTCTATAATAGAGTAATCCACTTTGTTCTTGAAGAGTTCGGGCAGCAAATAATCACCACCAAGTTAACCCCAATTCCCATTGTTAAGAGCCTTTTGCATAACTCTACAACTACAAAAAGACAAGTTATGGATTAGGTCTATAAGCAACATTCATGTCAACTTTCAAACAAAACTGCATTAATGTTGGTGATCAACAGATTGCAGACCTTCTACAATAGAGTAATTCACTTTGTTCTTGAAGAGTTTAAGCAACAATTAGCCACCAAGTTAACCCTAATTCCCATTGTTAAGAGCCTTTCGCATAGCTCTAAAACTACAAAAAGACAAGTTATGGGTTATGACCATAAGCAAGATTCACGTCAAATTTTGAACAAAACTGCAGTAATGTTGGCCAACCTTTGATCAATAGATTGTAGGCCTTCTATAATACAGTAATCCACTTTGTTCTTGAAGAATTTAAGCAGTAAACAGTCACCAAGTTAACCCTAATTTCCATTGTTTAGAGCCTTTCGCATAGCTCTATAACCACAAAAAGACAAGTCAAGATTCACGCGAAATTTCAAACAAAATACTTGAGAATTTTATGGCTGGAAAAATATGCAACTTTGGTTAACCAATTAAACATTAATTTCTTACATGAAGGGCAAATGAAAAAATCAATCCTAAAGCACAGAAAATTTCTGGAATAACAATAGTTTCTGTTTGTTGTAACTTTCTTAAAGGGCTCATTTAAGAAAGGAAACTCTATTGATCAATCTAGTTGGAATATTAGATAGACAGAACACTCACCACATTGTGAATTAACAATGCCGCAAATAACCGCCAATGGGATTCAGAGTCGCCGTTGAGCCTGTCACCATTATGGTACGACTCTCTTCTCTTCTCCCCTCTGAAATCCACATATCACCATGAAAATTCTTATCAGCTCCTTCTTTGCTCCCTCTTGCTATATTTAATCAGAGCAGGAAAATCATGACTCCTGCCACAAATATATGCACCATGGGTCTCATAATGATGAACAAAGTGATTAGCCAATCTAAACTTATAATTATTATGTGAAGAACCTAATATGGACATATTTCAAATTGTGTCAGCATTTAAATATGAACCAACTTTAGACTTTGAAACGTTTTTAGTTTTTCTTTCTTTATCGAACTCCTTCCTTGCACCTCTCTTCTCTTCTCTTCTACCTACAAAAAGTCATGTTAAAAGAATCTGACCATTGCTTTATTCAGATACTTAAAAGCTATTTTGAATTAAACCCATAAACTCATAGCATCATGCACCTGATTTTGTCAATAACTCAACATAACATAAAGCAATGTAAAGAACAATGAGTGGAGCAATTTTCTGCTGCAGGAAACAAGAATGTATCAGTAATCCATTACAAAAAAATATGGTGGAATCAACAAGCAATAGTCGACTACACAGCATTGTTGGTTGGATAATGCTATAAATCACCTAGTACTTATTGAATACGCAGAGAGTTTCCATCACTATTGCATACTCTTTTCTTTCAGCAGACAATCAGGCAATTCATGAATACTTAAACATCAACACCACATAAACACCATGAATGATTATATGAAGAAGTGACCTCAAAGTCAAGAACTAATGTTCAGCAACTTGGGAGTTAAAATACAATGAAATTACTTAAACAAAGCATTCTCAATTGTCATTGATACCAAGAAAATTAAATCAAGTAGTAACAAGAGAACACCAATATCCGCTGTGATTGAAAAGAAAAGAATAAGAGGGAAAACTCACCGTGTTCATGATGGCAGCAATGGAAGTGTATCTAGTGGTGGTATCCAATGTGGCGACACCGTATTCCACCCAAGTGGAATCCTGTCATCTAGTTCTTCATTCCTCCCCATTCTCATCTATGAGATGTCCAAAGTGAGACGGGATACCAAGGGCATATTAAACTCACAACAACAATCCACAAGTTTCGGTTTCTTAGCATCAGATTTTCTGTAAATAGCCATCATGATGAACAGCAGAGTAAAGGAGGGACAGGCAGGGGAAAGAGAGCGGAAAAGGGATTTATTACAACATGAAAATAGAGATATGTAACAATGTTTACAATTTTAGCGGATTTTACCTAAATAGACCATGTGTTTCAGCTAATCAGAATATCAGAAGCCAGGATGGTCACATAAGGCAAGAAAGAACCTGAAATTAGAACCCAAGATGTTAGAAAAATAGAAATCATAACATTCTCTGAAGTCCGATATATTAATGGATCATAATTCATAAACACCTCTCTGAAAAAAGTGACTGCCTGCTAGCCGAAGGATTGAGGATTCCTAGTATTGCAATATAGTACCTGAGAAGACAAGAAAACGATAAGAAAAACTGCAAACTTCTCCTTCAATAATTCATAATGAAACCAATACCTCATCATAAGGATGAGAACACGGTGGTTGTTCTTGAATTCTTCCAGTAATTTCTGTCGAAAAACAAACCCTCGGAGTAAATAGCCAGCTTCTTATAAATTTACAAACTATACATGCATAATCTGCAGCAACTATAATCAATTACCAAAGCAAGAATCATAATTTCTCCACGGACTGCATATTCGCACTCCAAAATCTGGAAAACGGGGAAAGGATTTCAAGAAATTTTTCAGAGAGTATACAATGAGTTTGGGTTTGGTGATTTTCCACTTCGCTCCCAATAATAAATCTATCCGCGGCCACGTTTTTTCTACGCGAAGTCCGACAACGGCAAAAAAATGTAAAGAAAAAACAGAAATCAAAAAAGAAATTATATACGGTAATACGCTCCACTTCCCTTATTCTTTAACTTGGCCAAAAACTTGCGCTTTGATATTTTTTCGAAAAATGTTCCCGTTGGGCGGATTTTTGTGTTTTCTTTTTCTTCGTTCTTTTTTTTCCTTTTTTTTTTTTTGAAAAAAAATAAGGAGATGTTTTTGTGTTTCCAATCAATCAATTAATGGTGTTATATCTTGTAACAGTGTAAAACAATATTATCATTTATACTTTTTCTTTTTCCTTTTTTTTTTTTTTTTTTAGTTTTACTACTTTGTCAAAATTTATTGTATGCATGTTAATTATACTCATGACTAGCTATAGCTATTGTGGCACATGATTTTTGCATACATAGAAATATTAAGTATGCACATTTTAATCTTAAATTTGAAAATTTGAGTATTATTTTTGTTGTAGGGATTTATATAATATGTAGTTGGTATTAAATCACTCTTCTAATCGATTGATTGGTAATTTATGCGAATTGCTGATGTGGATGGATTTGATTAGTTCTTTCTGGTGAGGAATTAATTGTAGAGATTTATTGGTTATGGAAATTTACGAGGATTGCTAGTGCGGTATTGGAAGATATTTTCTTCTTTATAAGTAAGTAATGCTAATGTTTTTGTTAAAACTTGAATCTCATTTTCAATACTATTGATTTTATGACATTATAGTCCTATAATTTTAAAATTTTATTGAAAATGTAAAAATTCTAATACAATAAGTATACTTCACGTGATGACAATTGACAATTTGAGAATCGTAATGAGTTGAGTTTTTGAATTGAATTAAGTTACGTTTAGACAAAAATATGCTCCATTGATTTCGTTGTAGATATAAAAAAGAAAAAAATAATGATGGTGAGATAATGATGCTGCTGCTATGGTACTTAGTTATTTATTATTTTGGAGTAATGTATTTTCTGTATGTGCGGCCCATCGTTAGTTAATTTTCTATGAGTTGCATTGACCAATTTATCACAAAATTAGAGATCATGCATACTGAGCATAGGCTAGGCCCATTCTTGGGCTATGAAGTTTAATTCAAGGGAGATTTAAATACAAAGAATAATTTATGATTAACAATTTACAAATTAAACCGAAATGCATTTAATAAGTCGTGACACATGATAGGAATGAATCATTAATCTCATTTAGGAATTAGATTCTTATGTTTTAATGATACTATAAGAAAATATAATTAATAAGATTAATCATGATTAATTTAAATGGTTAAATTGGTGCCATTAAATAATAATATTTTAATTGAGCCCAATTTCTGAAGCTAGCTTAATTGTATAGCTGGACAAAGTAATAATGTAGGTCTGTAAACAAATGAATCCCTCATTTAAATCACCACTCACGTATGCATAAAGTGAAGATTAAGGCTTCCAGAAACATGAGGGTATTTTACATTAATTTTCCTTCGCGGGGGATAATCCGTTATTTTGACTTTGTACAAGGGTTGTATGCAATTTACCCCATCAAAAGATCAAAATTTCTACATCAATATCTTCTCTGCAGGCAGCATCAAAAGATGCTGCCACCAACTATTTCCTGCAACATTGGGAAACAATTTTTACCGTGAATGTCAATAATTGCTTTTTTGTCCAGCTAGTAGAGAGAAATTTAATTTTAATAATATATTTTACATATAATTATAACTCTAAAATTTATATGTAAATGAAGTTAATGACTGAATATGATTATTATATATTATTTAAAATTTTAAGGTTATTTTGTAGTTTTTATAATTTAAGAGGGACATTTTGAGAAAATGATTCTTTTGCTTCCCTGTCAAAACGTATTATATGTTCATTTGCGTATCTGCAAAAAACCAAAAAGTTTTGGCAAAACACAAACATACATCAGCCTTAGGTTTTCACAGATGAATCATTATCCATGTAAATCCACAAATAATTAAGTTGGTTGGCCTTTTACCAACAATCTCCATGAAACGGGTTGCAGATAGAACAAAACGCTTAAAAGTGAATCTCTTGAAATGAACATAACACCCCTTCCCCCCAAAAAAAAGGAACATAACACATTGCTAAGATGCATCTGCTCATGAACTATGGCCTATAATGAAATGCAGGAGAGAACTTGCGGAGAATAGATTATTAGTCATCTAAATCTTGAAGTTAACACCCCTATTCTTCGAAGATATGCTCTAACCAAACATTATCCTAATACTTGATTAAAACAGAGGTTATAGAGCAATAATTTTGGAAGCATTTGTATGCAACAGAGTAAAACAGAAACACATGTGATTAGCAACTTCACAAGTTATATCTCTACATTTATAAGTCCCTGTCATTTTCCTGCTCATAAGAGTTCATACTCATGGATAGAATAAAAGATAAGAGTCGTGCATATGGATACATGCTTACTTATGATTGAAATGCAAGTCCCAAAAGACAAAAAACGAAGAGATTGCTTACAAAATCAAACAGTTGACCGCCATCACTAACATCACTTGAGGAACGTTAATGTTACATGGATAAAGTTATTGCAACTTAAGATATCACCCACCAACATAGATGGAAGTCTTGTAGACTGAAAAGCCAAGAAACAATGCTGATTGACCTGAAAATAACAAGTTTTCACCATTCACATTGCTTGACGACACCAACCAATCAAGGTAATTCCATGGGCATTATAATTAATATGATGTATAGAAGCTCCTTCCTGCTCCTTGTTTAAACAAGTTTGACGAGCATCCAATGACACACCACAATTACTAATTTATTTGTTACACAATTTTATGGAATTTAAAAATAAAAAAATCCAGTCCGTCATTGATGAGTGTGTACCATGGACATGGAGATCTCAAAAATAGTGTACTTTTTCAGGAAGGTGCACAAATCTTCATATCCGGTTCATACCATCACTTGACAGACACCTAGGATTAGCATGTTGTTATCATAAACAAAACCAGTGAAAATCTTTAGTTCTAATTTTATTTCACCAACATTTTCAGAAAACTCAAATTTTATAAGCCAAACGTATTACGCAAGCGTATGAACTCTATCCAGGAAAACAAAATTATGGGCTCTGTCAGCTAGATGTAGCTTTGACTCTTCTCATTTATATAACAGGGTTAATTACCAAAATCCATTGAGGTTTGACATGTTTACAAACAACTTCAACTATCTTTTGATATCAATAATACCCTTAAAAATTGAGGTAGGCCTGTAAAATTTTCTGTAGTGGCGACCAACAGCCGGTGAAAAATCTGTAAAACGGGGCAAACATTAACGAGGTATTCGTAAGATAGACC
>JACFYI010003838.1:397673-408533 GCA_014898755.1 Handroanthus guayacan
CCAACCTTAAGGAGTTTGTGGCAGTTAACTCTATATGATATTGCACAAAATGGCATCTAATATGATCCACAAAAACATCTATGAAAATGTTCATACTTCTTGTTAATCAAGTTCCCTTGTTAAAGCCGCTTTCTCCTAAATCAGAGCCATGCATCATGTCAATTAGCGTAACTTAGTGATTTGGTCCCTGTGAACTGAAGTTTTCTATAAACAGCATTTCGGGCATTCAATATGAACTATATAATAATCCACTGAGAATAGAGAAAATAAAAGATTGTTCTGAAATCTAAATTTTTTCCCCAGAACAACAACAAATGTAAGAAAACGATAAAACAGAGGACTGCGCAACAGCAAACAGGAGAATCCACTTCTTTTTACAAAAACAATTATTTTTAACAATTCTTTCATCATTATATTTTCCCCATTTACACAATTCGAATATAGTTCACTGAGTTTCTTCTGAATAACAAGCACAATCTTAATCTTCCTATTAGCTCATTTTCCAGTTACATGTTCTAATCTATACTTTTTCCGTTTTCAGAAATTCAAAATAAAAAGGCAAATAAATTAACCTCAAACTCGATTTTCACATAGAAAACAACAATTTGACAAAAAATTTCATTATGCTCAGTCAATCAAGAATGCGAAACTCTTGTGCAAGTTCTAATTGACATAAAAATCTCATGGGAACCACCAAAACGATCAAAAACAGAAACTAAAAAACAAAGCCCCGATGCGAATCCCTCCATTGACAAGTCTCATAAAAACTGCAGATAAGCTTAACGAAACTAACGAAAATCACCTTTCCAGGCGTCTACGAAGAAGAATCAGAGGCCGCAGAGTGAGGTGGTTTCTTGGGCGAACTATAATCCGGAGGAGAGTAGACCAGTGCGGCAATCATGGCGGCCGGAAGCACACCGTACTTGGCCACCGCCGCCACCTTCGTCACCAGCGGCTGCCCCTTCAACGCCCCCAGCACCATTTCCTTCGATTTTGCAAAATAATTCCTATCTATTCTGCTCGCGAAGCTGCGATCTTGATGAACATTGAACAATGGGGTGGGTTCATTTTATTTCAACGAGCACAGAGTATCCGAAATCCGAACCCGCTTATTGATTTTGGGCTTGTGTGAGAGGCCCAAATATGGCTGGGCTCATAACCAATTCATACTTTCGGGCTGTAACTTGTTCTTGAAACTGATAGGCTGCTCCATATAAATAATCTAAAATTAAAAATCAATTGTCGTGGACAAAATATTTTTCAGCAGCGCCCATTAAATCAAGATAAAAATTAAATATATAGACAGTAAAAGGATCGCATTCTAAAGAAAATCATGTGCGATATGTATTTAAGTGTATTCTTTACCTATTACCTAAATATTTTACTATGAGCTTGTTGCTAGCAGTCGAATTTGAGACATGAATACTTTTGGTTAATGAAGTTTAATTCTTTTATGAGCTTGTTGCTAGTTGTCGAATTTGAGACATACATACTTTTGGTTAATGAAGTTTAGGCTAATGATGATTAAGTAAAATTAAGTGGAAAGAATAATTTATAGGTAACAAACTTACAATTAAACCAAAAAGAATTTGTGGGTTGCTTCTAATTAATTATTGAACCTCACAGGTCATGACACTGTTGACACATAGCTGAATAAATCATTTTTCACACTTGTGGATCGAACTCTTATATGAGAATTAGACGATAAAAAAATAATTAATTATTAATCTCCAATAAATTAAACATTTAAATTAATTCAATTTAATTATAATATTATTTGAACAATAACTGAGAGAAAATCAAAGTTTATTTTTTTCAGGCTAAAATAGGAGAATATGTTACAGCATGGAGGACGATAAAACAAAGCAAAACCCCTGTCCAAAATTTATTACGAGTGAGGACTAGAATTAGGAAAGTATACAGAAATTGAGGACTAAAACTAGGAAAGTAAAAGGAAAGCGAGTACCAACGGATACATGTTCCATACTTCCATACCCGCAGCTCCTCTTCCGACGGTTTGTTGGAAAACGCGGAATTATTTTTATTTTGAAGAGAAAATTTTTATTTTTATTTTTATTATCTTTTAGGGTTTATTTTTTATAATTTTATAATTGAAGATTATTTTTCTCTGAAAAAATAATACCCTAAAACGAATAAATTTAAGAAACAGAGGAAGATGAACATACTCGGACACTCCACACACGTAATAGGAAAATTTGATTTCATAAAGACTACACTACCTCGGATCATGAATATAAGATACATCATGGTTTCAATTAAAAAAAAAAAAAAAAAAAAAAAAGAAATTCATATCCTATCTTTTTAAGTTACCTATTTTTCTTCTTCTTTGGAGATCCAGCTTCTTCTTTAGTACAATCTGAGCCAAATTTGGTTTCCCTTCTCTATTTAGTCCATATATAATTGTCCTGAAGTTAACTGTACTGGGCACAATCCCATCATCCAGCATCTCAAAAATAAGTTTAAAAGCTTCTTCAGACTCACCTATTCTACAAAGACAATCTATAAACATCGAGTAAGTCTTAAAATCAGGCAACGGGCCGTTCTTTTTTAAACGATAGAAAACGTCCCAAGCATCGCTAACCTGGCCCGATCTCACATATCCACAAATCAGAGCTGAATAAGTTACTACAGTTGGCTCACAATCATTTTGTTTCATCCTCTCGAGAGTTTTCAAAGCTTTATCTACCTCTTTCTCTTTGAGATAGTAAATTATCAGAGACGTGTACACATGAGTAGTAGGTTTAATCCCATGTTCTTCCATATGTTTCATCTTTTCTAATGCCTCTTCTAATCGACCCTTTTGTAGCAAACCATGAATCAAGCTCCCATATGTATACTGATCCAATAGGTTTCTTTCCGAGCCAACTTCATCAGTCAAGGTTAAAGCCTCTTCCAATTTCCCTACCCGACAAAGGGCTCTAAAGTACAAGGAGTACGATAGTGGAGTTGAGAAACCAAATTTACTTAAAGATTCAATGCAGTTTTTGGCTTCTGATAATTTATTGACTTCACATAAACAGCGAATATAAGTTTCAACCGATTCCTTATCAGGAGCACATCCAGATTGAACCATTTCTTGATATATCTTGATTGCTTCATCAACTTTCCTACCTTTTTTCCCACAAAGAGAGATGATCAAAGAATTGTACGTGCTTTTAGTCGGTTTGCAACCACTTAGTTTCATCTCTCTGAAAGTTCTCAAAGCGATATCTGTTAATCCTGTTCGACCGTACTGCATTATCATGATTGTCCATGTATCAGATGTCATGGTGTAACCTCTTCTCCTCATCTCGTGAAAGAGGCTTCTCATTTCTTTGAAGTTTTTGCTTTGACCTGCAATTTTCATGGCCATGTTGTATGATTGTTCGTTGTGAGAATAACCTTCTCGTTTGCCAACCCATGAGAAAAACTTCAAGGCCATGCCAACACTAAGGCTGCATTTACGCAAGATTTCCACCACAAGATCTGGCGTAAACGGGAAACGAAGTTTTTCCAGTTTCTCCTGTATAAAGCACCAATTAGTTGATGATGATAAAATTTCACAAACTTCTTGCATATCAGTATTTGTGTATAATCTTGCTGAAGACTCTTGAAGGCCATCCGACAAGTTACTCTGCACTCTTTGATTCGGTTCTGACTTTGCTATGAGTTCTTGTTTATTGCAGCAATCACCATTTGGTTCCTCTATTCCTCTATGTATCCCAATTATCGCATTCAACTTCTCATTTAGGACCTCCCTGAAGATATCGTCTCGAATATTTACTTTGGAAAATTGCATTTCATTCAAAACCCTGAGAACCTCATCTGTTTCAGAAACTTTACAGAGCTCCTTCAAGAAAACGGTGTATGACTTGGAAGTTGGCTTAATACCTTTCTCATCCATACTCTTGAACACTTGCCATGCTTCAGAAATACGGTTTTGTCGAATATAACCAGCAGCCACAGCAGTTATTGCAATGCTATCTAACTGAATCCCCATTTCCAGCATCTCATCATACAACTCCAAGCCCTTTAGAAAGTCATTCTTCATGAAAAGGTGTTGCATCAAATTTGTGTAGGTAGACACTGAAACATTTCCAGATATTTTCGCTTCTTGGAAAAGTTTAATTGCCTCAGAGACTTTGTTTCTTCTCAAATACGCATTTATAAGGCTTCCATATATATTTAGATTAAATGCGTTCTTTTTCTTCATTATTTCGAGTATCTCCAGTGCATCTCCAATCCTGTCTCTGCTACATAGTCCTTTCACCAATGTTTCGAAAAATCCAGCATCAAGAACGATGTTTTTATCCTTCAACTCACGAATTAGTTCTAATGATTCTCTTACCCTCCCTGCCATGCAGAAACTCTTCAGCATTAAACCGTAAACATGAGCTTCAGAAATCTCAGAAAATTTTATCATGTTTTCACCAACCAAACGAACAGAAGAAACGTCTCCATGCAACGCAAAGCACTTAAGTAGTCGTTTATACGAGCCCAAATCTAATTTTACCTCATTATGCACCATATCCTTGTAGAACTCCAACGCAAGATCAGCTTTTCGAGCATTGCAGAGAGCATCAAGCATTATTCTACATGCGATTGCATCAGGTTCAAAACCAGCTTTCTTCATTTCGTCAAACACTAACAAGGCCTTGCCAATCATTTTTGCTTTCCCATAACAAGAAACAAGAACAGTCCATGTCTTAGCATTCTTCTCGCAAGAATACTTCTCCATTTCCGCCACTAATTCCTCAACCAAATCAAAGTCCTTTGCTTCGCCAGCTATGCTTATCATCGTACTAAAAGTGTCGGTCGCACGTTGAAACCCGTCTCTCAATTTCACCCAATTGAAAAACCTCAAAGCCAAATGAGGAACTTTGAAACACCTTTTCAAAACCTTCTCAACAACCTCCTCATTGTAGTCAAAACCCGCATTTTCGAGCCTTTCCTCCATGGATACAGCGCATTCACTCCTGACAATCTCAGTCACCTTATGAACTATTGGACTAACATCCTTTCCTTTAATATCATCCAAAATTTCATTCCCCTTGGTTTCTATATCCAATGAAGTTCCCATCTTTATATGGTCTCCATTCTCCTTCGCATTTCCACAAACATCTTGCAGCTGGTACGATGATGATTCTAAACTCCCAGCATTTCCTTTCAACTGCGTTTCTTTAGATACTAAAAACCCATAAGGAGCATCTTTATCCACCGCAATATTTTCAGTTCCTAAAATACCAAGAATTTCATTGAAGAGTGAGCCAAAACCTTGTAACTCTCTGGGGTCATTCAGGGCAGAATTGCCGTCAACTTTCTTGGAGTTTTTAAGTGATTTTGATGACAAAATTGAAAGGCAAACTAGTTGAGCAACTCCCGGTGCAAGAATGTGAGAATTAAGCAAATTCCTGCAAGAATTTGAACATAGAACTCCACCTTTAAATAAGTACCTCATTGTTGGCTGACAAAAACTGTTTTTGAATTTGCAGAGACTTCTGTTTTAGAGGGGTGAGATGAAATGAAAAGAGATGCGCCTGTCTGAACTTTTGAACTAAAAGCGTGTTACTGTCTACGGTTTGAACTTCTCTCATTTATTAACCCAAAGCTTTTTAGTGTTGCGCAGATCAGTGAAGGGAGGGGGGAAAGAAGACTGTAGCTGAAAGTTCATTTTATTTTTGGTTTTCAGCGGTTTGTTGTAAACGACGCCGTCCGGTTGAATTTGGGGAATTTGGGTTTCAACTTAGAAAATTTGGGTTCCTTTCTGTCTGCAAGAGCATCGTCGTTTATGTGGATTTAGTTTTACATTAAATTTAAGCCCAAATGAATGGGTCTGGGTTTGCTCTATAAATGGAGCCCATTTTGTATTAAGAAGAGTGAAACTCTTCCTCTCCGCAATTCTTCCTCTCTGTTCCCTGAACGCACTTCCACCATTCTTTTTTGCTCCTCACGCCTCTGAGCACTTTGAACTCGTGGATTGGCCAGTGAAATCTGGTGGTCGTGTAACATATAGCAAGAATTAAGGTCTTAACTAAACAATCACCCCAGAGGCTAGAACTTGATAGAGAAAAAAAATGGATTCCATAGTGAAAAAGTACAAGCAGAAATTCAGGAGAATAAAGGATGAGATGGGCCGTTGGGAAGAGCTTCAGTCTCGATTGATTTCTCAATTCTCTAATGCCTCTGCTATCATCCAGAGGTTGCAGGTTATCCCGCCTGCCGATATCTTTTTTGAGAAGCTTAATTTTTATTTTTATTTTTAATTTTTTTGAATTTTTCCATTTTTGAAACTTTTTTTTGGTAATTTGATGTTAGGTAATAACAGATTCGCGTAACTATGGGGCTTTGAGATGTGTTGAATTCATAGAAGATGCTGTACTGGAAAAGCAAATGGAATCCCTCCGAATCATCTTAATCTCCATTGAGAAGATCATGTATAGTTATTTTTCCATTATTATTGATAATAATTTTATTATTGTTTACTGTTGTAGGGAATTCTACTCCTGTTTTTTCGTGCTTGGAAATGGTAAATTTGGATCAAAGATGAAATATTGAGGCTTTTATTTGATTTGGGTTCTTTACTTTTGTTGTGTGCATAAATTTACTCGTGTTATTCCACTGTTGCAGTTTCTTGGGCACTTGAATTGTTCTGCATCTTGTCCGCAGTTCTTTAACTTCAGCATTTTTGCATAAGAAGCAATAGCTTTTTACTCTGACCTGTGAAGAAGTTGATGAATATCCTAGCAGAACAGTGAGTTATTTTTCATTTTCGTTTCGTTTTGATCATTGCTATCAGGGACGAATTTCGTGGGGTTGTTTCTTCCCTTGAGAAGATCGTTCGTGATGGCAGGCAACTCATCAAGATGGGGTCCGGCCAGCTAACTAGAAAACAACTGAATCAACGGATAGGCATAAAGCCAACTCTTGCATTTTGTTTGGATGCACTTAGGAAACTTGAAGAGATGCATCAATCAGAGTAAGGACATCTGAGCTCTGTGTTCTGCTAATTTTTTTGGTTTTCTTTCTTTACTGTGTTATGTTCTCAAATGGAACAGTGGCTGCTTATGCATTGTTATTTTCTTCGGTGCATTGCATTTGAGATAATAATACTGAAAAATATACTTTCCTTTGTAGTTTAGGTCGTTGATATGATTAAGTCACAGCGGAACATGCTCTGACAAGTGTTTAATGTTAGTAGAACTCAGTGCACTCTCAATGCGTGTGATCGTGGGACAATAAAGTGACAATAGTGGATTGTGAGTTACCAAATAATAGTTACTTACTGAATAAGTTGAAGTTGTAAGGCTTAGATACGTAATTATTTCAGAAAGCTCCTATGAAAATATCCTAAAATGACTGGTTTTTTGTTAATCAGTATTTCAGGAAGATCGTACATAACACCTAAGGATAGGCTCATGCTTTATTAATGACTATAAATAGTTAATTGGCAGATCTTCACAAATTAACCTCCATCTAAAAATTGACATAATTACTACTTGGGAACTAGTTTTCATCATATAGGACTAATATAGAAAGAACTAATATATCTTGAAAAACAGCCATTGACGTTATAATATCTCTTCCTAAGATTATATATTTTTCTGATGAATCTCTCGTTATTTCTAAGGAAGTTGTTATGTAAGTTTACTTGCTGAATAACAATTGCATGTTTTGTGGCTGATGACATATCAACTTTTTCATGACAACTCCATCTGTAGGTACCGACTTAAATTATCTGTGGTATCAGCACTTTCAGATCTTGCATTAAAGCCCGGGTATGCTTACACAAGGCTTTTCTTAGTGTCTTTATTAACCCATCAACTTTAGCTTCACTTTTCTCATTCACCCGCTAATGAATTTTGGTAGACAAATACTTCATGAGCATCTCCTTTGTAAGACATTCGTATTGGTATAAAGTTTGACACATTTTATCATGTGTAGCTCACTTAATTATTAAGCCAAATTTGCTTACTACAAATGGGTCTCTAACTAAAAATTCTCATGATATTTGTTCCTTGGACATATATCTCCTTAATGTTTCTATTATCTTGATTCTTGCTCGTTCCTTTTATTGATTTATATCAGTTTGTGGCATTACTTCGTTTCAGGGAAAATGGTGATTTAGATGCACTTCAAAAACTCCTGGTTGATCAACCTAACATACCTCGAGAGGAAGGTAAACGATACTAGTTGAAATTTCCTACACAAGGATATATTTTGTTGTTCCTGAAACGGGAACAAGCATGCCTCTGATTCTGAACTCATCTTCTTGGCCTTAGTAATATGGTAGTATGCTCATATGACTCAGGCATCTTTTGCTGTCACATTGTACTGTATCACGTTCCTCAACCTGTTATTCTTTTTCTTTTGACAATGTTTTCACCTCCTGATATTTTTCTTCTCTCGCTGAAATTCTAGCATTTATATTTAACAATATATTTTTCGTTGCATCTGCAGTGAAAGAGATATATGACATTATATTTGCTGAAGAAATCTCACAAAGTGATCAATTCCAGATATGATATATATTTGTGTATGAAATCTCTTGAAGGAAGATTTAAGGTTGTCTTGAAGCATATTCGACGAGTTCAAGGAATCTTCTACATTTTATTGTAACTTTTAAAAAGCAGTTCTCACACCTCAGACAAAGAAGGCTTGTATAGTATATACCTTTTGGTGCATCTTTTTGTAATGATCATCATGCTCTTGAGCTTATAGCAAGTTTTGAAGTTGTGTGTGTAGTCAGAGATTATGATCTTTGTCCATTGGTAAAAATTATGTTGCAAGAAACTCTTGTCATTCTTAGTAGATTTTTGTCTCTTGTCATTTTGTGGCGCGACTTTACCCATCATCAAGCTTTGCTGTGAATGCATGATTTTCAGCTTATTGAACTAAATTTATCTCAAGTGCGAGTAATATTTGCCATTATTTTGTGTCATGTTGGTAAATTATGAAATCCCATTAATGAGTGGAGGACCCATGTAATAAATAAAGAGATCACACATGCATCATCAATCACTGCTAATTCAACCTTCTAAATGGTGGAGATGAACTCATTTTATAGTGGGATTTCATATTTACTAATATATATTCTCTTAAGTGATTTCTTTTCGATCATTCCTTTCACTTGAGCGTCAAAGAATTTTCACTGGATCTACATCGTGATCCTAAAGAAGTGTTACTTGAGTTTAGACACATTGACTGGAAGAAATATTCAAATTCGTTTGCTCAGGTTTGTAAAGTAGAGCTTAAGAGTGTGATAAGAAAGTGATGTTGGACAATTATTAGATATCACGTTAGCGTTACGTGATCGTAAAATTTGAGCCATGCAGCTACCGCCTAGGAGTGAAAGTGACAAAAGTATCTGGGGTACATTCAGGACAATTATTGATTCCTACTCATATTAATAGGACCTTCATCTATACATATGCATTAGTTTCTACTACCAGTGTTACATCATTCTCCCACAAATATTATCTCATACACAACCTAAATCTTACTTGAGTATCAAATGTTCTTTATTGAGAAACCTTCTACGTCATTTAACACTTTATAATTTTACAAGTTAGGTTCGACACTTGAACTCTGGTTGGTTACAGAAAATATCCTAATACTCACATCAAAAGTCATTAAAACTAGACGAAATGCAATAAAAAAGTGGCAATACCTAATTTAAAATCAAAATAAAAAGAAAAAAAATCGACACCATCAAATACAACCAAGACACAAAGGGCCTTTTTTTTATTTAATTATAAATTAATTCATAATAATAAAATAGAAAATTTCCAAATCGCATAAATAATTAAATATCTTACAATTGTCGTAAGATGAAGATAAAACCGCATTGATATAATTAGACGGTATCTATCACATTCTAAAATTTGAAGATTAGTGTATCATGATATATACATATTATTAATACGAGAGAGAGAGAGGGAGGAGACGTAATTAGTCCGTCGATGATGGGGTGGGGTCTAAGTGTATCACGTATGATTTATGAAGTGTGAACTCATATCTTAGTGAAAATCGGGCAGCCAGACTGTTTTTACAAGGTTACAGAAAAGGACCCCACCAGATTCAGTGACAAATTGCAACTTCTTCACAGTTTTACGTTATCCCATTACACTTCGCAGACAACTTGCGAGTCCTAACAATCTACACTTGCTACGGCCATGACTGATGGTTTCTCAGTCAACGTTCCATGTTCACCAATTATTTCATAATTTTATTAAAATAATACCACTATTATATAAGATTTCTTTTATTATTACATCCCAGCTAAACAAATGTTGTTTATTGTTTTCTTACTCTAGTTTTTGTTTTTCGTTTTTCTTTTCAACAGCTGCCACCTCCTTTGCCCCTTTCTCTTTTCTTTCCCATCTTTACCCCCTGACCCTCTTCGCTGGAACCCATGATTCTAATGATTCATGGAGGAATCAGAAGTTATTAACTTTCTGTAATTTGGTTGGATTTCTTGGTATGGTTTTGATTTGAGGTTAGGATTGGGAATACTTCTGCCATCGAGTTCTTGGGGTTTTTCAAGATTTTCGTTTGAGGTAATGAATCTGAACTTTTCTTGGAATCTTAAACTTTTGATGAATTAATGATGTTTTAATTAAATCAAATGTTGCCACTTGTGGGATTCTGATCTGGATTGAACTTAGTTCTTGCTTTTTAGCAAGTGGGGTATGGAATTTTGTTGGAGCTAATTGAATTGCATATTTGGTGTTATTTTTAACTTTGATTGGTGGACTGAATTTGGAATTCGTATCATCTTGCTTCGATTTGGCACTAGAAGTTAAAAATTTAGAAGTAATAATTGATGATCAGAGAATTTTTCAAAATCTTCAGCGTGAGGAT
>JACFYI010003838.1:408633-422388 GCA_014898755.1 Handroanthus guayacan
GGAGAGCGGAAGACGGCTTGTTTGCCCATTAACATTGAGAGAGTTAAAAAGCACAGAGCTAAATCCGAGTATTGCTTTACGAAACACAATTGAGGAATGGAATGCCAGAAATGAAGCAGCTCAGCTCGATATGGCCCGTAGATCATTGTCCTTAGGCAGCCCGGAGAACGACACTATACAGAGCTTGAAGTTTGTCCAGCATCTATGCCAAAAAAACCAGTCGAATAAGCATGTAATTCGTAATGCAGAGCTTATACCGATGATTGTCGATGTGCTGAAGAGCAGCAGCCGTCGAGTACGATGCAAGGCTTTAGAAACCCTTCGAGTCGTTGTAGAGGACGACTCCGATAATAAGGTTGTCAAAGGTTGATAATATTTTGTTTATTTTATGATTTTTTTGGCTCAGTTCGAGGTGTTATTCTTGTCACTCACGGTAGTCTCGTTTTGCAGGAAATAATGGCAGAGGGTGACACTGTTCGGACAGTAGTCAAATTCTTGTCTCATGAGCAATCGAAAGAGAGGGAAGAAGCTGTTTCTTTGCTGTATGAGCTCTCTACGTTGGAAAGATTGTGCGAAAAGATTGGTTCGGTTAATGGAGCCATTCTCATTTTAGTTGGAATGGCTAGCAGCAACTCGGAAAACCTTTTAACCGTTGAAAAGGCCGATCGAACGCTGGAAAATCTCGCTCAGAGTGAGAACAACGTAAGACAAATGGCTGAATGCGGCCGATTGCAGCCCCTTCTGACACTACTGCTTGAAGGTGCACTCATCAACCTCTTAATATTATGCTCTCTTTAGGCCTTAGTTAGATTGCTTCTGGATTTTTACATAAATGCTGTAAGAATATAACACCAGTTGTTGCAGGATCTCCGGAAACTAAGTTGTCCATGGCAGCGTTCCTTGGTGAACTTGTCCTAAACAACGATGTCAAAGTCTTTGTGGCCCGGTCAGCTGGTTTCTCACTTATCAATCTCATGAAGAGCAACAACGTACAGTCGAGAGAGGCAGCTCTTAAAGCTCTAAACCAAATCTCCTCGGATGAGACGAGTGCAAAGGTGTTAATAGAGGCAGGTATTCTTCCTCAGCTCGTCAAGGATCTATTCTCCGTCGGAACCAAACAGCTCCCTATGCGTCTAAAGGAAGTTTCAGCGACGATTCTTGCAAATGTTGTGAACTCAGGTTACGATTTTGATTCAATTCCAGTTGGACCTGATCATCAAACTCTCGTCTCCGAGGAAATAATTCATAACCTTCTACGTCTTATTAGCAACACCGGCCCTGCAATTGGGTGCAAGCTTCTCCAAGTCCTTGTCGGGCTCACCAGTTCTCCTTCCACTGTATCTAGTGTCGTTTCAGCTATTAAAAGTTCTGGTGCTACTATTAGTCTCGTTCAGTTTATCGAGGCGCCTCAGAGGGATCTGAGATTGGCTTCGATAAAACTTCTTCAGAAGCTTTCGCCCCACATGGGTCCAGAACTAGCCGGTTCCTTGCGTGGCGCGGCCGGTCAGCTCGGAAGCCTAATTAGAGTGATATCAGAAAATGGAGGGATAACAGAGGAGCAGGCAGCAGCTATCGGACTATTAGCTGATCTCCCAGAAAGAGACGCTGGTCTCACCAGACAGATGCTTGAAGAAGGGGCATTCCGGATGTTCATTTCCGGGATAATTAGGATCCGGCAAGGGGAGACAAGAGGTAGCCGCTTTATGACACCATATCTAGAAGGGCTCGTGAAAGTTCTTTCAAGAATTACATTTGCCTTGTCCGAGGAATCTGGTGCTGCTCGTGCACTTTGTCGTGAGCACAATGTTGCAGCTCTTTTCATAGACCTTTTACAAGCTAATGGACTCGATAATGTACAGATGGTATCAGCCATGGCGTTAGAGAATCTATCGCAAGAATCCAAGAACTTGACGAAACTGCCTGAGTTTCCAGCTCCTGGATTTTGTGCCTCGATCTTCCCTTGTTTCAGCAAGCCACCAATCATAACGGGATTGTGTAAGATCCATCGTGGGACATGTTCGTTGAAAGAAACGTTTTGCCTCTTGGAAGGACAGGCCGTAGACAAGTTGGTGGCCATTTTGGACCACACAAGTGACAAGGTTGTTGAAGCATCACTCGCAGCTCTATCCACTTTGTTAGACGATGGAGTCGTTATAGAGGAGGGAATTCAGGTTTTGCTAGATGCAGAAGGGGTCAAGCCTATACTCGACGTGTTACTTGAGAAACGAACGGATAATCTACGAAGAAGGGCTGTTTGGGCAGTCGAAAGATTGTTGAGAAATGATGATATAGCTTATGAAGTTTCAGGTGATCCCAATGTTAGCACAGCACTTGTAGATGCTTTTCAACATGGAGATTATCGGACACGGCAAATAGCTGAGCGCGCCTTAAAACATGTCGACAAAATCCCAAATTTCTCCGGTATATTTCCAAACACGGGATAATGATCCTTGTCAGATGGTTTTACTAGACTGGTAGGAAACCTTGTATTCTTTCATCCTCCCACTTTTTGCTGAGTTATTGAGGTGAAATTTTAAGTAAAATCGTTTGTGAAGAAGTGTGAGGTGCAGGTACATAATTTCTTTTGCTTGTGTTGTGTGAATCCTTTTCCCTTGTTTTTCTTTTTTTTTTTTTTTTTGTGCTCTGTATTTTGGACTTCTATTCCTTGCTGTAGTTGCTTTAGAAGTTCAATATAAGATTCTGCATCATTTTTTCAAAGTTTAAAGGAAATGTTCTTAGTTGCTTGCGGATATAGTTTATGAGCATGGCTTGTTATTTCAGATACGATTCACATGATCCTTGATAGATACTAGATTTTGGTTTAGGTTGCTGAAGAAACACAGGAAATTGATGTCATCCCATGATTATTTTGATGTTTTTGATTTTTACAAGGTTTCACTGCAAATGAATGTTGAACTTTTAACATACATCTCTGCCAATCTTGCCCATATGACAAGTGGTATCAAAGCCAGGTCATGATATTTGAATCGACCATTGGGTTCCTAGTAGACAAGATTTAGTGTCATCACATGAATGCGAAAATTATCGGCCTCACAAATTCTGCAAACTATCAAGAATACAAATTTATGCCCCCAAATGGATTGCTACTTATTTCCATGTTTGTGAGAATAAATTACATCAAAACCAAATGACATCCTTCTTACAAGAACAAATACCAAACACCAACATCATAAGATGCTACAAACCTGATCATAAAGAATCAAGCAATGGCATCAGGAACCGTCATTTACAAGCGCAGCACGGCCATAGATTTAGTCACGCATGATGAAGCATCCAAATCATGTGCCGCGTGATTTCTTGATATATGTCTCCATCTTCTTCCTGTATCAGACACATCAAACATCGTGACAAAGTCCAAAACCTGTCCAAATATTTTGAACATTTCAATACCAAATATAACGTCTCCGTCTGCAACAAATGCAGCATTCCAGTCCATTGGGGCATCGGGATGGACGGATACTTCTTTCCATTTAAGAAACTTAAGATCAAGCTCCCAAAGCTTTCTCACAGCTTTGTTTCTCCTGCCTATTTGACCATCTCCCTCACACCACGAGACGGATAGCATGAATAGACAATTCTTGCAGGAGATGAGTTTCGGATAATATTCATGCACACGGGGTGGAAATGGTGTCGTTTGAATTCTCATCCAGTATCCTGTTTCTACATCATATGCAACAAGCTTATCACTTTCTGAGTAAACGTAAAACATCCGGTTGCATACGACTCCAGAACAAGCAACTCCAAAATCTAGAGGTAGTCTTTGGATTTCAATCCATTTATTTGAAATGGGATCGTACATTTCCCCAGAATCAAGGGGTTCGTCCCAAGATCCAAGACCCCCCACAGCTATAATTAGAAACTTCATACCATCTTTGTTGTATGAACTTGGATTTTTCTTGACGTATTTGTGTGGTTTGATATTGGGAAATAAGGAGCCATCATTTTCATCATGGGAGTGTCTAGATTGTCGTCTAACTGAAAGTCTGTGAGGATCCTCGTAAACATCTGATATTCCGGCAGTTCTTGACCTGTAAAAACGTCTTTCTGATCGATTTTGTTGATTTCTAAGGACCAAACAATCTGGGCCGACCTCCAGAACTCCTAAAATAGGTGATGATCTTGCGCAGTTCATAGATGCAGCTTTATGTGATGATTTAGTCAACGGGTTGAATACTAAAACTCCTTTATGTGTCTTGAACAAGCTTCGATCCAGTTTCCCAAAATTGGTCAAGCTAGAACGGCCTCCAACTATATAAACATCATCCTGAATGCTCACTACAGAAAACAGAAACCTTCCTTTGAGAGTCTGAGAATCTATTTTGTGCCATTGATTTAGGGAAACATCCAATGCATGAATTTCTCCTGAACAATACCCGTCTTTAACAGCACCAAATAGAAATAACCACGGACTTTGGAACAAACCGTCCCGTCTCATCTGCATGAACCGAGGTGTCGTTGTCAAGTTCCTCCATTTTTTGCAGACAAGACGAGCGTTCATGAGACTTCTCAATGGGAGCCTCACCAAGCACATCTCAAGAATGTCATCAGGGAGGCGAGCATTCATGCTATCATTTCGTTTTAATTCTTGGAATTTTAAAACCCTCTGGTTGCTCCTCCTCCAGAACTTCTCTTTCATACCATATGAAAAGCAATCTACAGTTGCTTCCTCATTTCCACATATGGGAGTATATCCTTTAACCTCATCACTTGCATTTGACCGTCTTCTACTTCCTGTATCTCCAAACTCTTCACCCGTGTCGGCACCTACTTTGCAGCCTCCACCTCTTCCGTAAAAGGTGAGACATCTCAAAGACACGCCCCTTGTCTCATCATCTCCATAACTTCCGTTTCTATTGTTCTTTATTTTCAATTTCTGGCTCACACTTCTGACAAGACGTTTCGACACACTCAAAGACTCAAAATCCCGGTCAATAGCTTCTCCTGTTAATCGTTCTGAGGTCATCTTGTGTATATCCTTAGTTTATTCAAATACGAAAACATAAGCTTCCAATTGATTGAAGAATCCTGGTTTAATGACCTACATTAACATATCAAATATAGTTTAGATCATTAACGTGTCCAACCTTTGGGTCTTCATGGGTATATCAAATTGAGAGCTTGAATAATTTAATTGAAGCTGGACAACAATACACTTTCCTTTGTCCTCAGAAAGATAACAGTCTACCCCTCTAAACTGAACATCTCATAATCAAGACCCAGAGAGAAAACAAAATAAAAATCCGATATCTCGGCAAATACCATGGTTTTAACTTTTATGTATATCATAAACATGCATCAAATTTTATTCCTAGTTAGATATACAACTCTTATAAGTGATGGCAAGTGTGTAATTCTGCAGACAGTCTCAACACTCGAGGGCTGTTACAATCTATGGCAACTACAAAATTTGAAATGCACGAAGAAATTTAAATTAAGTTTCATATAAAGCTTGGGACTATAGACAAAGAGAGGGGGACAAAAATCACAATCAAGAACGAGCTAGTCATCTTGCATATGAACAAAAACAGCAAAGATTAAAGAACACCCCCCAAATGCATGTAAATGCAAAGCTACTCCGAACAGAAACTGCAAATAAAATTCAAAAAAGGCAAAAACAAAAAACAAAAATGAAAAACCTCTGAAATGAAAGCATCCGCAGCTTCACCATCACCACCCAGAGCTTATTTCTCGGAGCCCATTTCAAGATTCATACTGGAAAGGAAAAGGGTTCTGTCCTATGAGATCCAATCTGCATCAAAGCTCAAATTTCACTCATTAAAAAGCCAATTCGGCAATATTAAAAACAGAGCATTTATGGTGTGAGCATTAGAAAATTAATTTATTTGACATGATGGGCATTTTTTCTTTTTTACATCGTGTTGGTTGGGAATGAAAATTTTCAGTAAAGTGCAGTGATGGCTCGACCAAACCTGATCAAATGATAATTGCAAAAGTGACATTTAGATATAACATATATTTTTCATCTATGATTTAGCAAAAGCGCAACTCTCTCTGCCTTTTGTTTTTTTGTTTTCTTGATTTGTTCTTTCATTCCCTTTCTTTTTATTTGTGGGGTGAAACTGAAATCATTATACCATGGAGCGTCTCCCCTTTATCTAACTTTTCCCTAATTTCTAGGCCATTTTCAGGTTTAACAAAATTTTGTGGGCTCCATAAAAAGAATACATGTAAAATGTGAAAATATTATTACCTTTTTTATTATATTTATATTTTTTATATTTTATGTTTAAATAACTTCGTTGGCTTTTGTTTATTTTTAAGAATGAAGAGTATATTTATGTTCTTCGCGTGGAAAACATTGATTATATAGTTACTAGAAACAAAATTACTTAATACATGAGAAAACGTATTCTTGAAAAATACATGATTGTGATAATGGTTTTAAAGCAGTTTTTAGAACTCGTTACCGACTCTATAAAGTTTATTACCTTTCTGGATGTTTAATAAGATGGTAAGATAATTGTGAGAAAAATATTGAAAATAAAAATAAATAAATTTTGGGTTTAATTTGTAATTAATTTAATTTACTTAAACTTATTTGGAATAAAAAGAACTTCATTTATATTTATTTATTTATTTGAGAGAGAAAAAGAACTTTAATTTTTGCCTAGTTCAATTCCATACTTACATAAATCCATGTGGTAAGGCAAAGGACTATCAATGAGGTGCACTTGATGGGGTGTCACTTTCTTGTACCATTTTCCTAAAATTTATGTGAATAATGTCATGGTAGTAAGTTAATTACATAAGTAGGGTGATAATTAAGGTTTGTTGGCTCTAATTACCCAACAACTAGACTCCACGTGTATGGCCTATGATTGGCCGTAACGCGCGGCAGTGACAGTGAAGATGGGGGGCCCACCGCCCATTGCTCCTGGAGAATGTGCATTGGTTAGGTTTTTTTGGTAGGTATAAATATTAAATTATAGAAATTTGATTTTTTTTCAAATTTATAAGTTATACCAATGAAATTGATGATAAAAATAATATATATGGTGTGACTATGAAATTAGAGGGATTACTTGACTGATTTTTCAGAATACCAACAACATTGATAATAAAAATAAAACATGTATTGTGACTAGGAAATTAAATGATTGAACTGATAGTTTGATGGTGTCAGAATTTAAAACTTGTTTTTAAGAAACTTTCTCCTCGCAAAAAGATCTTTTGAGAACAAACAAGTTTGAATGTTGGAGTGATCCCACCAAAAAGGTTCCGATGCTCAAGCGAATATGAGTGTATTGAAAATGCATCTTTTTTTATGAGTTTCTAGAAAAATAAAAGCATGTAACTAATTTTCTAGTCAATATGATCCCATGAATCATCGGATTCTTATATCCTCAGTGTCTTAGGAATGCTTGAGATGTAGAGTTTTATCAGGAATCTGTATACCAGATGGGTCTCATCTATTTAGACAAAGCCAACATCTGGACTATTTTCTTATTTAAGCTCATCTAATTGGGCTCCTTCACTGTTGGATCACGAAACCTCCTACATCAATAAAATAAATAAATAGACATACAGATTCATCGAAAAGTCTCTTGCATCGATATGATAAATAAAAGGATAAGGAAATTTACATAGTTTAACAAAATTTGCAAGAGTTTTTCATTTATGTAATAAGATGAATAGGATTTTCAAAAAATTCTTGTATAGTCACTAAAGCTTCATTGAAATTGACGATACTCATGAGAATATTCTTTTTATATATAAAAAGAGTCAATATTTTAATACGATTTATAAATTATTCAATCCTTCCCTTGTTATAATATTTTTTAAAAAGACAAAACTCTTACCACATTTATTGATGGAATAATATATTGTAAAATTAAATTTATTATATTTAACTATAAATTTCGTTATCATTTTATATGTGTGTATACATGAGTGTGCATAAGAACCCTAGTTCTTCCTAGGGTCAAGGGGACATATCATTGTTTATGATGCTCCCAACGACCTCCAATTTAGTGTGGTAGATATTTGAAGGCGACTTCGTTTTTGGCTGTGGATTCCTTCCACATTTACCCAAACAATACTCGCTTCTTTTAGTTACTAATAAAGACATTGGTCTTATGATCCCCTTTCCATATATTTTTAAGACAAGTTCAACACGGTTTTGAGATTGTCAATGATTTGAATTTTATTTTGAATATAATCTTATTCCGATTTATATTTTAGAATTTTTGAAGTCTTAAATTTATATTAAATAAAATCCGATTATAAATATTTTTAATACAAAATAGGTTGACCAAATATAGAATCAAGCAATTTGTTTTGTTAACAATCTAGATGAACTATATATTTTTATTAAAATAATAATTTCATGTACAATAAAGAAATATAAAATTTTATTTTCTTTGAAGTATTTAAATTAATATAATATTATTATATATATCAATATACTTATTCTTTAATGTTTTTGGTTCGATTTTTTTTTTTTTAAATTGAATTTCGAATTTTTATTGAGAGATGTGGACTTGCAGTATTAGTTGATCCAAGCCCGAGGACAGCCTTAATCGATACCAAATCTCTAAACAAGATGGCCCATCATTGTGATCCAATAACAGCCCAATATCCATTGGAAGACCAATTGTGTAAATGTAGTCTGACTTTGACAAAATACCATGTGGCGACTTCTTATTGGTCAGGAACACCACATCTCTCTGCTGACGTGGCATTACTCTATTTGCTTTTAATTCGTTGTAAATGAAAAACCAAACAGCTAAAATCTTCTCTCCCAGCTGAAGAAACAGAGATCAAACAGGAGAATTGAGCTCGACAATGGCGAAGCTCAATTTGAGTTCAATTTTCTTAGTCGTTGTTGTGATTTTCGCAGTTTCCGCGTATGGCATTGACGATAAATGCGCCGCCTGCAACGCGATTGCTGTGAGTATTTGGTTGTCGTTTCATTCAATTACTCGATATTTAATTTTCTTGGTTTTTAGTTCGTTGGCAAAATGGATTTTTTTTTTATTGATTCATTTTTTGTGTATTTCAGGAGGAGCTGGAGCGGGGACTCTTGAATGTAAGAATTTGCTTCCTTTGCCATTTTTTTTTTTTTTTTTTGGTTTCTTTATGATTTGTGAGATTACATTATGCATCTTTTATTTATTTACTTATTTTCTTTGGTGGGTGTGGAATGGGGTTGTTAAGTGCATTGGATTTCAAGTAATGGAAAGATGAGTTTCCGAATTCTATGCTTGGGTATATGCGAAAAGTTTGAAGCTGAGAGCTGGCAGGCACAGTGGGTTAGTTGAATAACACTTAACTCTATTAATTAAGCATTAGGGGTGGTCAATATTGCAATTCTTTTAGCTAAGTAATTTATTGGGCTGAAGTAAGACATTGCTCAGTAGTTGCATTTTGCAGAAGGATTGTTAAGGATTTCAAATGATGTCAATATTGTGGGATGTTCAAATCCGTCATATTTGATTAAGAAAGTAAGAAAACAGCTTAAAGTGGTTACCATATGCTTTGAAATCTGTAGTAATCCAAAAAATGGCAGAAACAGTGCTTTGTTTTTGCCATGAAGGAGTGGGAATTCTTATATTCAAAGACGGAAATCTTGGTTTGGATTTCAGGACCACAAAGTGCTAGCGTGGACTTGAAATAGTATATGATTAAGCCTTGAGAAACATAACTGATTAGAATGAAAGGCAAACTTAGTTTCAGGTTTTCTTCTCCTTACTACTGAGCTGTGCTCTTTCTGATGAGGTGATATCATCTATCAGTGGTCATATGTAGCTGTTTCAAAGTAATTAAAGTTATGTGGAATGTTAAACTATCTTATGGAGCTAATTACACAGGTAAAAGAAGATAAGATCTTTATTTTACAGATGTATCTTGACTGACTTCGCAAACAAGAGCTGGCACCACGTATTTGCACTTTTATTTAACCTTTTGCCTATATTGATTTATGGCACACAGGAAAAACCTAGGAATCATTTGGACATGAGACATCGTTTGGACTCTCAAGGTCAGCGTGAGGGAAAGCTAATTGATTACAGGTATAAGCTAACTCAGTTCTTTCACTGCTCTATTAGATAAGCCTAAAATATGACCTCTTTATTGGTTGCTGACAAATCACGTATTGCTGCATTTTCCTCTAATAGAGTCAGTGAGTTAAGAGTTGTTGAACTCCTGGATGGGCTCTGTGAAAAGATGCAAGATTACACTCTTGAGAAGGTAGTCTGGTTTTCCCTATTTATAGGAAATGCTACCATGTCCTTTGCAAATGCAGCCAAAATGACTGTTAGAGTACACAACTTTCTCCTGATTTTGTTGATAAATGATCATTGATCCTTAATACTGGATATAGAGAAGCAGTTCCCTTCATTTTGGGAAATATATTATTGAGCTTCCCTCAACTCTAATCTTACTGACTTGACAGGTGGATTCTAGCAGACGAGTATGGGTTAAAGTGAATAATTGGGACAATCTTAGAACTGGTAAGTATGCAAGCTTCATTTTACGAATTCAATTCTTGGGTCCTTAAGTTTATACTTTGCATTTCATTAGTTTATCTTTTTGGCGTCCTTCCTAGTTTCTGTTTTCAAGGAGCTTGGGACATCTAGCAAATTGCATGAGGAAAAAATTATGACAATGAAAAAACCCTTTTACTTTCTATCCAGATTTCCAATTAATATGCTAGTTCTGATTATTTGATAGTAGTTAGCTGACAATGACTTTCTCCCAATAGTAGATCTAATGTTTGACATCAGCAGTGGAGTTACATATTGATTCTCAACCAGAGGTCTTAAGAATAAAACTAGACCTACCTCAGATACCACACATCGTTGCGGTTCTGACCTCTGAAAATCATAATCATGTTGATAACCTCCATGTTGAGCGGGATGAAGATTTTCTTAGAGCTTTATGATGAATACTTCTGTTGGTCCATGACTTTTACCTTAAAATGAAAAGGCTGCTATCATTTGAAGTGTTCTACTAAAGCATCCTCTTTCCTCTCATTTATTCTTTCTTTTATTGTGCACAGAAGGCAAATGGATTATATACTAAAAGCCTGGGAATGGGCAACATAAAGCATGGTACTTCAACTGTGTTATGTCATTACAACTGATTATCAAAGTTTCATTATTATCCCAAGGCGCATGCCTGAGAATAAGAATTTAGATGGATATATGAATGCTGTTATGCTAATAGTCAAGAGTAATGATTAAGAAAATAATTTCCATTTTTGGTTGACATTATATCTCATATATCACATGATTGTGCTTGATTGAAGGAACAAGATTGAGCAAGAGACTTACTTGATTAGCACTGTAATTGCAAAATTTTGCTAACCAAAAGTTTCCATCGGTTGCTTATTTCTGTGAGATTTCTGATAATATAGTCACTAAAATGGCATTCAAACTTATGGTTCTTTGTTTTATTTCTATACAAATATTAAAGTTCTCAGGGCTTTCTGATAGTATCCTGTTTCTTTTTAAAATTTTTATGATAGATAAACAAGAAGCTCGAGCATATTCGAAAGACATCTCAACTTTCTGTGGAAGGTAAGATATAACTTTTTAACTTTTCGAAAGTTGGGACATTGATGTGGTCCATTCCATTTGATTATCCTGGAAGTATATGTAACCGAGTTTAATTCTATCCACTATTTCCTGTATGTCTAGGTTACTTGAGGCAACTGAAGATCAGGTGAATTTTTGTGCCCCTATATCTGGAATTTTTTTTTTTTTTTTTTCACTTTCTTTTCTTTCAGCAAGGATTTCTAACGTAAACAGTACTAATTTGCTAAAGCAGCTGTCCGAATTGATAAAGAAAGGGTTCGTTAAAGTGGGAGAAGTAAGCAAGGTCCTGTGCCATGACCTGGGCAGATACTGTAGTCAGACAAGGTAATCTTCATATCCATTTTATAATTTTACAACTTGAAAGATTTCTTCCTGAAATCAGATACGAGGTTGCTTCTTGTGTTTGTTTCAAAATAATTCTATCAACATTTTATTACCAAGAATGCAGTTTTAAGCGTTCGCTCTAATTTATCATTAGAGAAAAGAACAGATTGCTAGTTAATAAGTTCTCTATTCATACAGCGGTAACCAAAAAGCTATGGACGATGAAGATACGAGCGATGGAGAACTCTAAGAAACCGAGTTAGACCACTTTTCTGGAGTCATATATTGGATAGTTTTGGCAGAAACTTAGATCCTTCTTATGATGATGTTGTGACAGAGAGACTAGAAAAGAGTTCATAACATGAAATCATTAATGTTATTGTCCATTAAATTCCAGACACTTTTGTGAAACTTCAGAAATTTTCCTCAACACGTAAGAACGATATTTCTCATCATCTTGTTAGAAATGAATCTCCTTCTTTTGCCATTTTATCTAATTTTATGATATAAAATGTTATCAAGTTGTTGTAGGAATTTGAAATGCTGCTTAAAATATTACAAATAGTTCCTCTTGGTTAGGGGAAATAAGATGCAAGAAAGAAGCGTGGAATTTTCCATCTGGCCCTCATCTATATAAGATTGGTGTAATTACAAAAACCACCCTTGGGGTTTGGCGTAATTACAAGAACCATTCATGAGGTTTGACAAATTACAAAAATCACCCCTAACGAAGCAATACCGTTGGGATTTAACGGAAATTGACGATACCGTGTGTACAAAAGGTAAATTCCAGCATTACTTTCGAAATTTACTCTTTATCTATACGGTAACATCATCAACTTTCGCTAAATCTTAAAAATATCGCTTCATCAAGAGTGGTTTTTGTAATTTGCTAAATCTCAGGGGTGATTTTTGTAATTATACCAAACTTCAGGGGTGATTTTTGTAATCCACTCTTTTCCCATAGAAATGCCCATGTTCGTTATTTGCAACCGGGTTGACACCGGCATACCTGCTAGCCCTGGGTATGGATAATCTGACCCAATGACAACTTGATAGGATGCACGGGGCTTAGTAGTTCTGAGCATCCCGGAGCATAAGTTGACGAATTGGCCGGATTGGGTAATTGAGCTCTGTGGAGAGCTTTGGTGATTGTTGATCGAGTGGTGGGAACGAATTTGTACTGGATGCTAATAATAATTAAAGGTCAAATACCCTTAAGTTCAAAGGATGAATTTGCAAAATATTAACCTTGAGGTTTGAATCAATTATAAAACACCTCTTGTAGTTTGTGAATAATAACAACAACCCCTATCGTAGCATTAGATGATAAAAAGCTCGATGGAGTATGTGTAATATTATAAGTAGATTTCCTAATAACGGGTCAGACTTTCGGGGGTTTGTTAAATTTTTTATTAACTGTATGGAATGTAAGATTATTTCGAACCTCAAGAACTATTTTGACAATTATAACTATGTTAGACTTTAGGATGTTGAAATAATTATCCCAATTTTTAATTTTTTGTGCAATAGTTCATACATGATTTCCACATTCTTTTCCGTCTGATTGGAAATTGTGAATTTTTATAGACAAAGTCAGCTACATGGTTTGTGGGTTTGGTTGGTGTCCCATTAAATCAAAATTATTTGATAACGATTGATTAACATGTCATTATCAATTACTTAAGTTTTCAAAATGATGGTTCAGTTAGGATTGAAAATTCTTTACTTTTATTTTTTAAAATTCATAATATTCCATAATACTCGAACAATTTGACCCTAAATTTATTTGGAAAATCATGTCCTGGGTTTATAATGGAGAGGTAGATACTATGACGTTAAAAAAAAAAAA
>JACFYI010003838.1:422398-439966 GCA_014898755.1 Handroanthus guayacan
AAAAAAAAACTATTACTTTGTAAATAAAAAATGGATGAATGTAGAATAAAAAGAATAAATAATGTAATAGGTACCCTAAATTTAGAGGTGTTTGGATGAATTTATAAGATCCTTAAAATATCTTATAAGATGGTTGAAAGTTCAGAAAATGTTGCAAAACCATTGAGATATATATATATATATTTAAGAAAATATCTAAGATCTTAACATTATTCTTATTTTTTGAAATCGTAATTACTAAATACTAACATCTTATGAGCTACAAGTTTTAATTTTATTCAAATATTTGAATAACTTATTTTTAAAATAAAATTTTGTAAGCTCTTGGCGAGCTTGACCAGATGCCTCCTTAAATTTCTTCTAATGGATACATTATTCTTGTCTGCAAGTCTGCAACAATGGTGTCCCAACAGTTAAAGCATTCCTACTATGCGTTGTTAAAAATATCATATACACTATACATAAATATCTCCATTTGCTACTATTTATTACTTTTAAAAAAATAATAAAAAAACCAAAAGTTTCCGATCCGCACCAAGTATATATCTAAAAGAAACTTTATACATTCAACATGTATTCATAATACAAAATCTATAAAATAAAATAAGAAATTGAAATTAAAAAATCTAAAGGGTCAAATAAAATTATTTTGTATATACTATATACAATTATACACTATGTATATATTTCCATAAAAAATGAAAATAGAAAGCTGAAGAAAAATGTAAAAAGAGTGGAATATAGGTGGAACCATGCTTCCCCCTTTCGGTAAGCATAATTTGTATCAAATATTCCAAATGTCCAATTTGAAATCTACTTTATTCTTTCCTTCAATAACTTTCTTCCCAGTGTCCCACAAATACCTTGTACCCACAATACTCATACGCAATTACCACATGATTTTGTCCCTTTCTATTATTTTTGGTTTCATTTTATGTCAAATAAAAATTTTTGCAAAAAAACAGAAAAGTAAAAAATTTTCTTATCAATTGTCCTAAAAACTAATGTTTATTGATACATTTTATTAATTTCATATGTAATTACTCTTTTTTTTAGTGTGAATCAATGACACGTGGAATGTAGATTGTATAGAATTGAATGATATCCGATAACTAACTGATTTGAATGTATAAAATAAGATTTTTTTTTTTTTAACTTTTTTTAGGAATAATTGTAATGGTTTTCTAGAAGTTTTCTTTATGGATTCTTTCCTGAAGAAGAGGCAAAATTTACAGAATAGCGATATGAATCTATTTGCAGATTTCGTTCTCATAAATTTGGCTAAAATCTTGTGTATATGCGACTGTAATAATTATATAATAATACCACGCAATGGGATAATACCAATCAATGGGCTTTCATCCAAAGTCCTGTATTTATAATAAATCGAAACCTTTTCCGTACTCCCATTATTATTTGCCAGACTAAGACATGATTACCTCGTTAGTCGTTACCACTTGTCTAATAATTGTGCCAAACATTTCTTTTCTTTCCCACAACTTGCTATTACATCAATAATACTTAATTCCCCATGAGCAAAATGAGTGGAGAAGGTCCTCAATCCTATTCATACTTCAAAGTTCAAATGGCTATTTGACTCCTATTCATTTGCACATATTTCACCACTTACATCTACTTACCTGTGACCCCTATTGACCACAATATTTTAATATTCAGTTCAAATCCCACTTCTCTTAGCCCACGTCTTTATTTAATCCCTTGATGCATATTTGCATAAAAAATGAACAAGAAACTCGTGCCCTCGTGTTAACTGTGATATATGTGTTAAATATTTAATTTATTTACGTCAAGAAAATTAGGGGGCCCTTGGCCGGGGGCTGGAGTTCTCCTGTTGTTTCCTTTGGGGTGAGTTTCTCACTTGGCTTCCCACCTGACGCACTGATTTGTGTTGGTTTGATGGGTTTTATCTGGTTCCTCTATTGGTTTTCCTCCTGTGATATCCCTTTGGCTTCTTCGAAAAAAACCAAAAAAGCAATCATGTGCTTTGGCTGATGGAATATTGAAGCTTATTGATTGCTTTTTACGAAGCATATTGCTGTAGCAAAGTTCCAATCTTGGAGTTTTAAGGTTAGGTTCTCACTTCTCAGCACAGAATCTGATTCTTTTTTTTCTGCTATTTGTGAATGTTTCCCCCTTTTTATTTAATTAGTTGGCCCTTTATCTTTGATTCATGTTTTGCTGTCTGATTATGCTACTTTTGTTGTGTAAATGTGTGGGAATATAAAGAATGCTTTGTTTTGGTGCACTTTATGTGGTGAAGGACTGGATTTCATGTTCTTTTTTAAAGCTTTTTATGTGCATAAATGTGGGATGATTCTCGGTAGTTTCTAGTAGGCAATAATGGGTTTTAGTGCTTCTTGTATAGAGTTTATTGTCTATCTTCAAACCCCATAAACCAGTTGTGGACAAAAACTTATAAGGGAGTTCTGAATTAGATGCTTATTTTAGCTTGCAGTTTTAGTAGTCTATGCATGTGAAAGATGGGGGTGTTCTGGATTGTTCTATCTTGGTTACTCTCTTTTGGAGTGCTTTCAAACGGATTGACTGCAAATGCTTCTTCAAGACCGACGGTGGTGAATGTTGGAGCTATTTTCACGCTCGATTCTACGATTGGTAGAGTTGCCAAGATTGCTATCGAAGAGGCAGTTAAAGATGTGAACTCCAACTCAAGTGTCCTCAGAGGAACTAAACTCAATATGGAGATCAGAAATACCAATTGCAGTGGATTTCTTGGCTTGGTTGAAGGTAATTTTAACGGGCCGTAATTTTTTTCAACATTTATTATCTCAATAAGGTTTAAAGAGAAAAGGGCCAGAAAAGAATGTACTTTTAACTTTTCATATCTTTATATTGTTGACAAGTTTAGAAGAACAAGCTGACCTTAGTCTGAATTCTATATTTCACCCTCCAGAATCAATAAGGATCTTGTAATTTCCCTGGAAAAAGAAGATTCATTGGTTAAAGTTATATATACATATATATATATTTATCTAAAATGTATTTAATATCAATGAGAATTTAGTTAGTTATGCTATGAATTCTTGACAGATTTTGAATTGACTACGTTGGTCAGCTTTTTCTTTTCTGTTTCTTTTCCATTTATGGAATGAAAGGCTGACATATTTCAATTATTCACAGCTTTGCGATTTATGGAGACTGATGTTATTGCAGTTATTGGTCCACAATCTTCCGTAGTTGCCCATACCATACTGCATGTTGCGAATGAGCTCCAAACTCCTTTCTTGTCATTTGCAGCAACGGACCCTACTCTCTCATCTCTTCAGTTTCCTTATTTTATTAGGACAACACAGAGTGATCTGCACCAGATGAATGCAGTGGCTGAAATTGTTGACCATTATGGTTGGAAGGAAGTGATTATGATTTTCATTGATGACGATTACGGGAGGAATGGCTTGTCTGCATTAGATGATGCACTTGCAGCCAGGCGCTGTCGGGTTTCCTACAAAGCCGGCATTCCCCCTGGAGAAGTCAGCCGGAGCGACATCATGGATATTCTTGTTAAAGTTGCACTGATGGAATCTCGAGTTATTGTTCTGCATACGTATCCAGCAGCAGGATTCATGGTATTCTCTGTGGCACAATATCTTGGAATGATGGATGATGGCTATGTCTGGATAGCCACAGATTGGCTTTCCTCAGCTCTAGATTCGGCTTCTCCTCTTCGTTCAGAAACTTTGACAGCTACTATGCAAGGAGTCCTCGTTTTGCGACAACATACTCCCGATTCAGAACTGAAGAGAGCATTTTCAGTAAGATGGAACAACTCGACCAGTGGTTCTATGGGGCTAAACACTTATGGCCTCTACGCTTATGATACCGTCTGGTTACTTGCTCATGCAATCAACTCGTTTCTTGATCAGGGTGGCGTTATTTCTTTCTCTAATGATTCAAAGTTGCATTCTTTACAAGGAAGCGGTCTTCACCTTGAAGCGCTCAGTGTTTTTGATGGTGGTCCACTTTTATTGAAGAACATTCTGCAGAGCGATTTTGTTGGTCTGACAGGCCCAGTTAAGTTTAGTCCCGACAAATCTCTCATTTATCCTGCATATGAGATAATAAACATAATCGGGACAGGTCTCCATCGAGTTGGTTATTGGTCAAACTATTCGGGACTATCGATTGTGGCTCCCGAGACTCTATATTCACGGCCAGTTAATCGTTCTAGTGCAAACCAACAATTAAACAGTGTTATTTGGCCTGGGGAATCCATAAGAACGCCCCGTGGTTGGGTTTTTCCGAATAATGGAAGGCAACTGAGAATTGGTGTACCTCGTAGGGTTAGTTACCGAGAATTTGTGTCTCAAGTTCCGGGTACTAATACTTCTAAAGGATTCTGTATTGATGTATTTACGGCTGCCGTAAACTTGCTCCCATATGCCGTCCCCTATCAGTTCATCCCCTATGGAAATGGCCGCGAAAATCCAAGTTACAACGATCTAGTGAGATTGATCACTACCGGAGTAAGTATGAAAGTTCTAATCAACAGTTATTGACTAATGAAGTAAGTTTACTGTTTTATTTATCGCTAATCGTCGTATTTGCTTGTGATAGTTCTTTGACGGTGTGGTTGGTGACATTGCAATCGTGACAAATCGGACAAAAATTGTTGATTTTACACAGCCATACGCTGCATCAGGACTTGTGGTGGTGGCCCCAGTTAGGAAGTTGAACACAGGTGCATGGGCTTTCCTAAGGCCATTTTCTCCTACAATGTGGGGAGTTACTGCTGCTTTTTTCGTTTTCATCGGTATAGTTGTGTGGATTTTGGAGCATCGTATTAATGACGAGTTTCGTGGACCACCAAAGAAGCAGCTGATAACAATTCTATGGTAAGCTTCAAATACATAAATCAGGACATAAAGTTATCTTTTTTACCAAAAGTTGGTAAAAGAATGGCTAACGTGAAACAGCCTGTTGACATCATTTCGTTTGTTTTCGCTGCAGGTTCAGTCTCTCGACTCTATTCTTTGCTCACAGTAAGTGCCCTCTATTCGTATAATTTCTTTTATTAGAACGATATTTGTTCTACGATTAGCCGTATTAAATTCTTGTTTCCTTCTTTAAATGCAGGAGAGAATACTGTCAGTACGCTTGGACGTCTAGTCCTGATCATATGGCTCTTTGTGGTCCTGATAATAAACTCAAGTTATACTGCAAGTTTGACATCTATTCTCACAGTACAACAGCTTTATTCTCCTATCAAAGGAATTGAAACCTTGAAAGATGGAGACGACCCGATTGGATATCAAGTGGGATCGTTTGCAGAACATTACCTGACTGAGGGACTCGATATACCAAGGTCGAGGCTCAAGGCTCTCGGATCGCCTGAAGAGTATGCTACAGCACTTCAACAGGGTCCTAAGAAAGGAGGTGTTGTAGCAATAGTCGATGAACGACCGTATGTAGAACTTTTCTTGGCGAGCCAATGCAAATTCAGGATTATCGGTCAAGAGTTCACAAAAAGCGGATGGGGATTTGTGAGTATAATCTATTACTCTTTTTGATCACTTCTTTGAGTAGAATTCGCAACTTTTTATTGCTCAAGAGGGTGTTTGGCTACATCCATTTAGCATATCTTATAAGCTCTCACATTATCTTATATACTTTTAAGCATGTTATTACATGTTTTGACGAGCTTATAAGCTCACCCAAATACACACTAAGAGGGTGTTTGGCTAAGCTTATTTAAAACATCTTATAAGCTTCTATATCTTATAAGATGTTTTTTGAGCTTATAAGATGTTAGATCTTATTTAAAAAATAAGTTGTTAAAGTGTTTGGATTAAATAAGACCCTTTGGCTTATAAGATATTACTAATGGCAATGTTGTAATTAAAATGATTAAAAATGAAGCTAAATGTTAAGATCTTAAAAATAAGTTGGGGGTTCCTTACTTTTCTAAAAAGAACTTATAAGCTCCTAATATCTTATTTTTGGAGCTAATAAGATTTTTTTTGAAAAATTTTACCGAACACTTTATGACATCTTATAAGCTCTTGAACATCTTATAAGATGTTTCTAAGAGCTTATAAGCTCACCCAAACACCCTCTAAATGTCATTCTTGCTGATTTTCTTGCCTGTTTTATGAAGGCATTTCCACGAGACTCCCCCCTGGCGATGGACTTGTCAACTGCGATTCTAACACTATCCGAGAATGGAGATCTCCAACGTATCCACGACAAGTGGTTGACAACAAGCTCTTGCAGTTCAGACAATACGGAGCTTGAGTCGGACCGTCTTCACCTAAAGAGCTTCTGGGGCCTTTATCTCCTGTGTGGGATAGCATGCTTTGTGGCTCTCCTGATATACTTCTTGCAGATTGTTCACAGGTTCCGACAAGCTGCTAAAGAAGGGTACATTTCTGACGGAACAGGTAGCTCGCGTTCTAAACGGCTTCAGACATTATTATCCTTAATTGATGAGAAAGAGGATCAGTCTAGGAGGGAGAGAAAAAGAAGGAAGCTTGACAAGTCACTAAGTGAAAATAATGGGGAAATCGACATCGAAATGGATTCTAGGAGAAAACATTCACAAATTTGTTCTGGAAACAGCTTTAACTCGAGGAGTTGAACTCAAGTGATTATAGGTAATCTACAGTTATAATCTTATTGGATTAAAGCTTATCTTATTATTTAATTCATGTGGATGTTAAGCTGAGGAAGTATTTGTATATGAACAAGAAAGAATCTTATTCACAATATGAATCAATGGAAACTGTACATAGTACACAGAGGCATTTAGTTCCATATCAGATACTTCCATTTTTGGGTTGTTGTTGGTTGCTCTTTTCTTTTGTAAAGGGCATGCAGCATTGATTATGGATGCATGGCTGGATGATACAGTATTTATATATCAAATGCAGAAATTTCACGCCAATCGAAATTGTCCACGTGTGCGCATATGCATTGCTGGATTTGTAGACGAAACATTATAGTCATCCATGGCTGGATGATACAGTATTTATATATCAAATGCAGAAATTTCATGCCAATCGAAATTGTCCACCTGTGCGCATATGCATTGCTGGATTTGTAGACGAAACATTAGAGTCATCGTACACTTGTACTTATTGGCTTCCCCGGTATTGCATAATGTCTGATTTGAGCATGGCTACTGATTAAAGAGCAAGTCTATCATTACAACCTCACGAAAATGCTACTCCAACTAAAAAACCTGACCAAAATGCCAGTCCAACTAAAAACCCTCATTCACACGGTTGATTGATTCACAGAATACTATCGCAAACAAGCTGGCATGAGCTTATAATCACCAGCTTCCCAACCACCGTATAATGTCTACCTAAAAGTGAAAACTACAAACCCACCAAAGCGTTACTCAAATGGAAGCTCATCATCCACGAAGATGACTGATTTATGAATTATTACAGTAAGTGCTTGATTTACAAACTAGTACAACGAGCAAATTCTCGAACCCTTGACCTGACCGTATAGGCAGAGACCAACGAAGTTTGCCACCTACATATGTTATACCATTTGACGAAACAAGAATCAGAACTTGATGACTTACCTTAGAATTGGATGATGCAAAGTTGGACAGTGCCAGCTGTATGCATCTATTACAGGGCAATAATGTATAGTCACAAAGGTTATGTATCTCATTAAGATATCACAATATGTAAGTATTAACATATTTACATAATGTACATGTACAATTTGCTACAACAATTTTCACTGCAAAGTCAAGGTTAAAATGTGTTACTTCTGAAGTACTTGTGAAATATTTCTTCTTGTGCACAATGGCTAAAGATTACTTGATACACGACAATTAGGAGTTTAGGGAACCGGGTAAAAAAATAAGAGTCGAAACCTTCAGGAACTGGCCCCAATATGGCTTGAATTTCTTTTGAAAGTTCCCTGTAGTGATTTAACTTATTTCGTATGACCCTTAATAAGTCACGTACACTGTCAAACTTGTAACGTCTGTACCGGCCTATGTCGTTTATGAAGGCAGCGTCCATCTTTTCATCCCATTTACCACCCATGGCAACTTTCCTCCCACTTTCCAATGCCTCTAATAGTTGAGATCCATCCTCCCTATCCTCTAATTCAATTCTATCACTAACATCCCGAAGGAATGAGAGCCGCATCTCAGAATTCCAAAACAATGGATGATGCATTACTTCTACAGCCTTTGGCCTATGACAATCAAAAAGAAACAAGGGGACATGTAATGTACATATAATATATATAGAAGGCTCAGAAAGGAAACTGTCTCCAAAGAAATTGATCAATTCTATTTGTCTGCAATGTAGGTGTTTTTAAGGCATTACCTCAAGTTTGGGTTAGGGTCTAGAAGTCGAGAGATGAGATCCGTGGCTTCTGGGATATTATCTATTAGGAACAGATCTTTCCGATCGTTGACTATATTTACGTCGCGTTCAAGACTTTCCCCAAAAGGGTGTTTTCCCCCAGTCATGCAAAAGAACAGAATGCAGCCTAAACTGAATAAATCTACAGCACGAGTTTGTCGTCCATGACGCAATTGTTCTGGGGCTTGCCACCCTGAACTACCAGATCCTATTTATGCATAAAAGGAGTCAAGAAAAGGAAGTTAGTCATCCCTATTTTCATGACCTGAAACTAGTGAAATTACCAGAGAGTACTCACCAGTAGCATGCTTGGTCAAAGATGACATATCTCCATCCAAGTGCTTGCTGATTCCCATATCTGAAATTTTTGCAGATATCAGTCGATCTTTAATTACAAGAACATTTTGAGGCTTTAAGTCCCGATGTATAATTCCCAGTTCATGCAAATGGGCAAGTCCACAGATGATATCCCTGCATTTAACACATATTCTAATATAGTCAAGTTCTTGTGACCTAACTATTCCATAGTTTGCGAATTAAAGGATGTTGAACTTAAGTATACCTCATTAAGTTTAACAACCACGCAGATGGATAGCCATTCGACTTCCATAGTTCAAGCTCCTTGTTACTTCCGAGAGCCCGCAGCAATTGTATATTAGAATGAAAGAGATTTGGAGATTCATGATCTTGGTTGAGGGTAGTTATTTCATTCTGAGAAATGCAGAATGAGATCAACTCATGTAAACTACACGTACAGCGCTCCAGACAGAGATAGACAAAATCCTGATCATACTCTACACCATACCACCGAACGATATTTGGATGCTGATCGGATGCAATAAGATTCTGAATCTCTTTAACAGCCACATTATGATGGGTCCGGACAAGACGTTTGACAGCCACAGAACGTCCATCGTACTTTCCTTCAAGTACAATGGTTCCGTTGCTTCCCTTTGCGATTTCTTTATTAGTGACTATCAATTTACCAATCTTACGTCCATCTGTTGAAATGCCATTATTATCAAAAGGGTTCAGTGGCAAAAGTCCGTTAGTTGTCTCGGCCTCTTTAATTCCCTCATTATCTACATGCCTTTTCTCAACAACAATACTACGTTTATTGACCACTGATTTCCGACTTTTCTTCTTTTTTGGTGTAACGTTTTGCAATTTGAGGTCTTCCGACTGCTTGTGTAACTTACCCCTTCTCCTGAAAACCACACCTCTAAGACGGAAAAAGAAAGTCATTGCTATTGGCACTAAGGCAGAATAAAGCACAGAAGGCCAGAAATGATGCGTTAGACTATCGGGTTCTGGATGGCCACCAATTTGAGTCGCATCATTGCTTGGAAGACTCCCGAGTATAACTTCATCATGTTCAGGCATGGGAAGAGCAAGCATCATTTCCTTCTCGTTGCTATTATGAGGAGTTAATAAGCTGTCCACCAGCTCTATAGCATGGTGATCAGAAGCAGGCATAGAAAGAACCCCACCTCCAGGAAGAGCATCTTGTTGCCTATTATTATTATCAATAAAAAGACGTTCTAGAGAGCTACGATCACGGACGCGGTAGACCACAGGCCTCGTCTGACAATGCATTGACAACTTCGCACCAAGTCCTTCTGGTCTGAACTTGCTATTGAGAAGTCCACCAAAAAAATTCTCAATTCCTTCACATTGAAAGGAAGCTTCAATATCAGCAAACATTAGATACCATAAAACTTTCCCTGTTTTCACGGAGGTATACTTCAAAGCATAGTCAGTTCTCGTAACATAGAGTGGCTTCTCAATAGCCTCTGTGGCTGCAGAACCAGCGGGTAGCCATTCGTCAATGTCGGTCCTCATTAAACTAGACGATTCATCCGCACCAGGAAGGTTATCAGATCTAAAAGTACGAATAACCTTTCCTGTTTCAGCATCAACAAGGAATACAGCAGTTTTCTTCGTTCCTAACATAACCCCGCCACCAGCGGATACATAGGGAGTACGCTTCACAAATTCTTCAGCACTTAGTGGGAGCTTCTGCAATGAAAAATGTGAAATTCCGGAAATTAGCATAGAAGAATACACCATAAATCAAAACATTTCTATTCAGAAAGTGAAAGAATTGGAAGTACACTAAAACTGATTCTAGTCATTCTTTAGAATTTATTTTATTTTCAACTTCATCAAGAGCACAAACAATGATCAGTTAACATACCACTTTTGTCTTTAGGCCAGTTCCATGCAGGTAGAGTTCCCAGTCTTCTCCACAATCTATATAAAAATCATCCCCCTCAGCTGATGCATTGAGCTTTTCACCTTCATGATTAGGAATTTGTTGATACGAGGAATTAATCGACGGGCCAGATGAGAATGACCAGATGATTTTTCCTGAACTTCTATCCACTAAATATACTGTTCCATCTAGAGCAGCCAGTATTGCTGTATCATGTTTACTGATTTTAAACCACCCAAAAAATAGCAGATAACAAAAGCAAATTTAGTATGTGTAAATGAAGAGGATACCCGAACACAGAGGAAAATTGAATTTTGCTAATACATCTAGGAACTGAACTTAACAAATATTTTAACTATTTCAGCAAATGCTTTATTCTACCAACAAGTCAGAAGAAGACAGCATAATTGTTATTTTTTATTTTTTATTTGTTTTTTCATATTCATGATTCTTTTCTTCAAAATTTTGGAGAAATATAAACAAAATTAAATGCCATTTCGGGATAGTAATTTCCCTGAATGTTTCAAGCATGATTCGTTTCTTAACCTAAGGCAGCACAAAATCACTAATAGGCCTAAAACAAATCTGTATGATCCTAAAAATGCCAAAGAATTCTCAAATTAAACGATAATCTGAGTTAGTCTAGTTCTAAACTATTCACAAATTAAACAAAGAAGGCAATTTTTTTTCTACAAGATTAAATCTTTCACAAAATTCCCAAGAAAAAGCACCTGAATTTCATCTAATCAAACAGAAAATAGATTCCAAACATTTTCAAATCAAAACCCCAAAACTCAACCAGTTAAGATAAACCCTAATTAAGTTAGATGACTTACGTTGTCACTGGCACTGGCAGATTTCCGGACCCTTGATCCAGGTCGGAGCTATTGGAGCTCGGCGTAGCCCCAACCACAACAACTAAAATCAAGATTAAACAAAACAGAAAAGGAATCAATAAACATAAGCCTCTCATTTTTGGGAGATTTCAACTGATCCTAGAGAATTATCATAGCTTTCCAAACGAGGAGAGAACTGTAAATCATAAATCAAAATTTCCTTCTCCCTTTCTCTGGGGGTTTTCGATTCGTAAGGACAAAATGCGGCCAAATCTCCGGGCTCTGCAAAATTTCTGTAGGATTTCTCCAAGTGCACTAAGGCTTGTTTGGAATTGGGATCATAAAAAAAGCAATAAATAAAGAAAACAAGTCTGCATTTGAAAAATTTTCCCATCAAAAAAGAAAAGTCAGCATTTGAAAACGCAAATCAGCTTGACAGGATAATAGGATTAATAAATTAAGGTAGGTCGAGTTCCCTTTTGGATAATTTGAACATCTACGCAGGTTCTATTTGGTGTCATATTGTATTTTTCCTAAAATATCTTTTATATATATATATATATATATTCTTTTAATAGTAGTGGAACTATTATTACATGTCTATTATATCTTATTGAATTGAAAATAATGATGCAGCTAGTGACAAATAACTTTTATAATGATGAACCAGAGATAATAAAATGAAAAGATTTTTATTGTCATAATATATATATATAACGAATTATCAAATAACAGCATTAAATACAATTTTTTTATTATTATTTAAGCTTATGGAAATCATAAATATGACAGAAACAAAACTTTTGCATTATATATGTATATATATAAAAGTAATGTTAATTTCCATCTTGCCATTTAATACACCGACACTATTATTTTCTTATGCTGTATTTGTGATATTAAAATATTAGAAGTTAATTAAATACACAGGATGACATTATGTAAATTAAGATGCACTAGAATATAATAAAATACTATCTTGATTTTTGAATTGAGATACTTAAACCCTTCAACTTCTGATTTTGATGCATCTATATTTATATTCAATTATCTATATTTTTTAATAAAATGTGGGGTTCTATTTGGTATGGTCTCGTGTTTTCCCAAAAATACTCTTTTTTTTTTTAATTTTTTTTAATAGCAGTATAACTACAATTACATGTCAACTGTATCACCATCCACAATCTACTCATATATATTTAATATATCTTCTACATATATTAAATAAATTAATATTATTATTTTTATATTGAATAATTTATCATATTAAGTTTTAAACAATTTTATTAGTAGACATATTTTAAATAATTTAAAAATATAAGTGATTGATGACTTATTTTAATTTTTAAAATTTTAAAGTATGGTCAAAATTAAACAATACGATCAAAATATTTTAATTTTGCACATAATAATATAAATAAATTTAAATGTAAATATTATGTTTAAAAATAAAAATTATTAAATGCACACGCATCGAGTGTGCACCCGTAACTAGTCTATATAATACAAGAAAGTGCAAAAACTATTAAATAGTAATTAAAAAAATAGCCAAAATTGTGAATTATTTCATTTGCTTTTCAATTATGGAAAACTTCATGCAATAAATCTAAGTTTAATTGAATTATCAGTCGAATCGATCAAAATTAGTTTTCCCTAAATATCCTAATTGAATTTTGAGTAATTGATTGTTAAGCAAACCATGTGTTTTTTCTTTTCAACAAATTATTTTCCCATGCCAAACACGCCCTTGAGTAAATTGTAGAGGAACGCGCAGACTGGAGCATTCCATTTGATGCAGAAAATCAGAACGCTCCAACTCAGGCCACCCACTTTGGGCTGTCGTCCCTAAAAACTAGAATTTGAAGGCCCAAAAATATTTGGCCCATGAAATCAGATTTTACACAAAAACAAGAACCAGAATTGTAAAACTAAAATAATTGTTTATATTTTCATCAATTTCTTGATTTATCAGCAGGAAGTTAAGAATACACTGCAAATTCCATGATATTTGGGGGAAAAAAAATCATTAGTACAAAATTTGGCCAGTAACAATTATTCCCAGGTGAAAAAAATAAAAATAAAAAGAAAAGTACTATAATAGAAGCAACTTATAACTTAGACAGGCAAAAATCATCTAAATCCATGGAGGAAAGAATTTATTATCATCATCCTCCGATGTTTTTCTAGTAACATGACTTGCACAAGCAATCATGCACTCCTTCTTGCACTCGTCTTCAGTAAAGATCTTGATTTGTGTACAATCAAAATAGCACTCCATCATGCAACGTGCATTCCCATTTCTTTCCACTGCTTCTGCCACCTTTATCACCGTCACTAGAAACACCAAAAGCACAGCCATTATAACCCGATTTCTCGTCATCTTGTGCGTTGAGAAATAGATATATAGAAGTATAAATTGATGAACAAGAATTGAGAATTAACTTAGGATGGATTTCTAATCAAATTGTATGATGTTTTACATATATATACATATATATATATAGTGGTACGATGCATAATATTTCAAAGGGTCACATCTTTTGGGTTAAATGGGAAAATTTTTTATGAAAGGGTGTGACTATTTAAATTATTTTGTGAATAGATGCTTGTGAAGAGATACAATGTTTAAAAAATTGACCATAAAAAGAAAAATGTACATAATTATTATATACCGACTATTAAGTAATATATATATATATATAATATTACATCTACAAAATTTTCCACCAAATTTAATATTAAACAGACGGAAAAAAAAAAAAAGGAAAAATTCAATATCGTAAGACTATGCAAATTGTGAACCATAAAGTAACAAAAGGAGATATAGCTACTTGACAGCAAGGTACAATTCAGCAATTCCATTTTCTATGCAGAAAACTTATAACTTCAAATTTGGTAGCTACAAATATATTATTCCATTGATGTTTATATAGCCCTCTTTCCATGATTAGAAGACCAGATAGAAAATGAGAATTTTGAGAGGTAAAAGATAACAAAAATGGATTAGTTTGATTCTTCTCTCCTAAAATTCTACAGCAATAGCAAAACAAAAAATTTGGTAATAAATTAAGCTTCATAAACTTTGCATTCCTCATCAGCAGGATTAGTTTTGCAGAAGTCCTCTAATGGATCTCCCCTTCCTCCTGCAGACGCTCCCGGGTCCCGGCCACTTGCTTGCCACGAGATGAGCCAAATCGACGACTCTTTGGCTGCAAAATGTTCGTATAGAACCATCAGAAGATATGTAGCATAAGCACATTGGAAATAATGTTTGTTTTGAGTAGTACAAATCATTGATCCATTACAAAAAATTACAATATCACTGACAAAAAAAAGTGATAATGACTCTCTCCTCCCCCTTTTTGGGTGATTGTTTCATACCTGTATCCCTATTCGTTATCATACCATGCGACCACTTTCACCATATCGTCTCCCATTACCATAGTCAACAAGGAGTCAACGGTGGAGGAAACATCAGAGCAACGGAAGTCAACTGAGACGAGAGGGACATCACAGACGGCCAAAACGCCTTTCAATGGACCCTCTGCAGCTTTTCTGAAGGTAGCATTCACATCTTCGGCTGTGATTCCTTTTTTCTCGATATTTAAAACAAGATCAACAACTGATACGTTTGGTGTTGGCACACGGTGGGCTATTCTATTGAGTTTTCCCTTGAGCTGAGGCAGCACAAGGGACACGGCCTTGGCTGCACCAGTGCTTTTTGGCACTATGTTTAGTGCTTCAGCTCTTGCTCGCCTAAGGTCCTGGTGTGAAGCATCCAGAGCCTCTGCATATGGATAAAATGTTTGTTTCAGACAAAGAAAGGGAATCAGAGTGATTTCAAATCTAGTGTTGCTAAGACGAAGTTTCTAAACCAATCTTAATGTTTGGAGCAAGACTATGAGGACGTTATACAATGTTGTAACAGCATCTCAAGAACTTATCAAATTTATAGCGTACTCTTGAGCAACTTACCTGATCACCAGTGTACGAGTGAGTGGTTGTCATCATTAACAATGCCTGCAAATTTTGGATGCGTAATCAGATAACAACAATCTTCTGTGCTATAAAAACAGCACGATTTTCTTAGTTTCTTCAAAAGTTTCATCTTCGTGTTTGGACAGCAACAGAAACAGAATCAAAAGACAATCACATTTATCCAGAATGATTTCCTCGAAGGAAAAACTGAGATCATACCAAATTCTTCATCCATGACTTTAACAAAAGGAGCCAAACAGTTGGTGGTGCAAGAAGCATTGCTGTAAGAATCATTCACACAAGCTTATCAATCAACATGCATCTGTATCCCATATAAGATCATTTGTAAAACGATGTTCTGACCTTATGATGTTGGAAACCTCATGAGAGTAATCTTGTTCATTTACACCAACAACATATGTTGGAATATCAGCACCCTTCGCAGGAGCTGTAATAATAACCTTCTTGGCTCCTGCTTGGATGTGCTTCCCGGCTCCCGGTCCATCCACGAAAACACCAGTGCCCTGTACTCACACGATCTAATCAGTGATGTCATGAACCATTTAATCTTGACAAGACAAGCTAATTAGGTACAGGATCTATGATGCAGTCAAGCTCAGTAAAGGGAGATAAATCGAGAAGTTCTTGATTCTCTATCTGAAAGAAAATTCTTGATTCAACTCCTCTGATCAAAGTTTGATCTCATCAGTCACTAACATGAAACGGTATTATTTGGAGGGCGTACCTCAATAACAATGTCAATTCCAAGCTCAGCCCAAGGAAGTTGGAGAGGATCTCGGTTAGAGACAACCTTAACAAGCTTCCCATCTACGCTTATTGTCTCATTGTCGACTATCTTGACATCTGCCTTAAACGTGCCAAGCATCGAGTCGTACTTCAGCAAGTGAGAGGCCTGCATTAGAAATCCAAGTCAGTCGAAAACTTTCACAATCAAGAAAACACAGTTTGATACTTCTATTTCACAGATATACGGCAAGTACGTTAAATAAGTGGCTATTGAAAGATGGTTTTAGACTTACATTTTTGACACCACCACTGTCGTTTACAACAATGACATCCAATGGTGAGTCCTTACGACCATGCCAGCAACGAAGGAAGTTCCTTCCAATGCGTCCAAAACCATTGATGGCTACCTTAAATTTGGCAATGGGTACTCCCCTAACCGGTGATGATCCTGCTGTCTGATATTAGGACAGGAACTATCTTATTGCATCAACTTATGTGTTATTGCATCAACTTAAGTGTTTCCCGAATATTAATGACATCTGCTCAAAAAACTTCATTACTCCATTCTCTTTGTTTAAGGTTACAAATTGCTGATTTTTTCGGTTCTTTTATTTGTTTACTTTTTCCAGGATTGCTGTACATCCGCTTGAACAACACAGTGTTTGTGTAAGCTTATAAGCTCCTCAAAGAGTTTATAAGTAATTTCTTCGAAGAAAGAACTTATAAGCTCCCTAAATAACATATTGGATTCTTATAAGCTCTTATAAGAGTTCCTAACTTTTTTTTTTTTTTTCCTTTTCCCGTATGATATATTTTAACATGATCCTTTAATTTTAATCATACTAAGTACAATATAGTCTTTGCAGACATCTTGTACATTCCAAGATCATATTTTCAAATAGCTCAGCAACTTATTTTAAATAAACAAGAAGTCAAACTTCGTGAACTTTTTTAAATTATTCAGTAGAATAATAAGCATCAAATAAATATGGATCAATCTATACGCTTGATATCTAAAGTGAGGGTAAAGAAAGTACCTTTGAAGTAAGCTGTGAATCCACTACATCAAAGAGAGAAGCCTCTCCAGAATTCTTGGCAAAGGTCACACATCCACTTGACTTAAGCCCAGAGAATTCTGCGAATTCTAGCTTCTGAAAAAGCCACCCACAACAAGAATGAAATAATTTGCAGCCAAATTTGAAGATCTTATAATTAAGCTATGAAAGGTAGAGTAGTTAAGAAAAGTGACCCTAGAGAAGCATTGAGAAGGATAAGAATGAGTGGTTTTTGAAGAAAATCTGGTGCTTGTTGGGATACTTGAATATGCCAATGCTGCATGGGAAGCCATGGCTACAACTCAAACTATAAGAAAAAAAAAGAAATTCCCAGACATATTTATTGTTTCAGGGTATTTGATATA
>JACFYI010003838.1:461557-492517 GCA_014898755.1 Handroanthus guayacan
GTGGGGGCCAGCTTCCGGTATTTGTACCTAGTGATCCGCAGCAGCAAAACCAGTTTTCGTCTAGATTGGAATAAGATTTGACTTGAAAATTGAATTGCTACTAGAGAGCAGAATTAGCTTTTCACTAAGTTGATTTCTAATGATCTTTCTTTCGGTTTTCTTTATTGACCTTATTTCGTGTTGGATGATGGCTAGGGATGTCAACGGTCTGAATCGGGTTGAGTCTACGTGGATCGAACTTTAACCTAATAATCAAAATCTCTACCATAATTCCCAGGTGTTAATCCTTATTCTAATCAAAATAGGATCACAGAAGCAATATATTTACGTTTTACACCTATTTGAAATAAATTTAGATCCTTAAATAAAGTATGTACAGTCTCAGCGTCTTAATAGATGCATCGGATAATTAGACCTAAATGCCCCTATAGATTCAACCCCTTAGTATTTTTTAACAAATAAGCGAAGAAAGATCCGAGTGCCACATTTTTGAGAGTATATGCGCATACCCCTTTTTTTTTTCTTTGATTAAATTATGTATGCGTATTCTTTATCTTAATAAAAATATATCAAATGTTGAAAGATCATTTGTGTATTGCACTAAAAAAACAATATAGTAAGTGATGAAACTTTTGTGCCTTTATACTATGGTTTTTACAAGTTTAATAGTGCAGAAATTGTGTTCGAGAGAATTAATAACACACTTATAGTGATAACATAAACAAATACTTTTAGTATTTTCTATGACTTGTTTGGTAAGAATCAAGAAGCAAATACGCCAAACGCTTCATGTTTGGTATGAACTTTTCTATTATTCTCACTTCTAAATAAGGGAAATAGATCAAATTTCTCCGTAACTTTCGCATTAATATATTTCAAATACACTTGAATATTCAAAACACCAATGTTTGGTTCTAATTTTTAGGGAGATTTTTTTTTTTTTTTTTTTAAATATATCACATGTAGTTTTCACGCTCGATAAAATCTAAAGTAAATCAAACTACATAACTCATCCTTCACTCTTCTTCTCCCAATTTTGGTCATATTTCCACCATCAACCAACACGATCGCCACCAGGCACCAACAGTGGCATTCTTGTGAAAAACCCCAAATCCAGGACTAAATGTCTACCATCCCGGTTTAATTCCGTTATATCACTTTAACAACTCCCTTAAACCGGCCATACTCTTCTCTTTCAAACTCTCCACATTTAACAATAATGGGAACATCCCATAACATGATCTATGGATCAAATTTTCTTCATTTTCACTCAGAAATCAAATCATGAAATGAAAAATATTCACATTTAATTTGATATATATATATACACACACATTTTTTTTTCTTTTTCCTCATTTTTTATTGATTAGCTACCAGAAAATATATGGCCGGAGGAGGAGGCGGAGGAGGCCATGCGAGGGAGCTCGACAAGACTCCAACATGGGCCGTTTCATTAGTTTGTGCCATCATCATTCTTATCTCTATCATACTGGAAAAAGTTCTTCATAAAGTGGGAGAGGTATTTTTCAAATTATTCTTTCCCTTTCTTGTTGATCTTGTTCTATTTTTTGCTACATTTTGAAAAATATGGTCATTTTTTGGGTCTTAAGAGATTTTTGAAGCCAAGATTTGGAGTTTTCGTAAATTTTTTAAGGTTGATTCATGGTTTTGGAAAAAAAAAAAAAGGCCAAAAAGAATGTAGATTAATTTAATTTTTGCTATTTTTGCTTTTCTTGATTTGTGACACCCTTTTGTTTCTATTACTTTTTTGTGTTTATGTCTTTTTATATGAGTGGAAATGTGTGATCTATGAATAAATTATGAATTATTGATCCATTTTTTCTCTATAACTTCTATATTATAATGTTTATCACCTTGACTTTATCATTGATATTTTTAGACTTTCCACAAGAGAAAGAAGTTTGCATTGGTTGAAGCTCTTGAGAAGATTAAAGCAGGTATAATAAGATAAATTCTAGTTCTAAATCCTTATCCCATGTTTGGGACGCGTTTTTCCAGTTTAAGTTGCTTATTTCATGTAGTTTTTTTCAGAGCTTATGGTTCTGGGATTTATTTCCCTGCTTCTGACATTCGGGCAGAACTACATTATCGAAATCTGTATTCCTGAAGATCTTGCGAACACTATGTGGCCGTGTGAATTTAAGCAGCAGTCACATGATAATTCTGGTCAGACAGGACATCATAGGAGGCTTTTGTGGGAAGACCATAGGATTTTGGCAGCTGATAGTCCATCCAAAGGGTGTAAACATGTAAGATTAATGTCTGAATTTGTTAATGTTTCTGTTTCTTAGAGGGCATTTGAATAAACTTGAATGTTTTTGGCTAGTGTATAAGCTCTTTAGAACATGTTATAAGATATTCAAGAGCATGTCATAAAGTGTTTGATGAATATGATAGAGAAAATTATATAGAGAATAAGTGTTAAGATTTTATAATTTCTTTTAAGAAAAGTAACGAGTTATTAACTTATTTTTAAGGTCTTAACACGCTTCTTTCAGTTTAATAATATTAGTTCCAAGGTTAACATAAACTCCAAGACCTTATTTTTTGTTATTATAAACTCCAAAAACATCTAACATGTTTCAAATAGGAGGGTGTTTGATATCTTGTAACATCTTAATATTTTATTTTGAAGTTTATAAGCTCTTCTTTGGAAAGAAATCATCAATCGCATTATAACTTCTTATAAGATGAATCTTAGTTTATATAAGCTCACTCAAACGCTATCTTAGTATATTACACCTTTATGCTGCAAAAACAAAGTTAAAAGGAAATATACTTATTGAAGAACTAATCTTTGTTCTGAATATTGATCCAAAAAAATATGTTCTTTAATGTGACAGGGATATGTGCCTCTCATATCTTCAAATGGACTTCATCAGCTCCACATCTTCATTTTCTTTTTAGCAGTATTTCATGTCTTTTACAGTGCTATAACGATGATGCTCGGGAGATTGAAGGTATTTATTCTCGAGAAAAATGCTTTAAACATTAATATGTTCAAGTTATTTAGTTCCACAGTTAGTTCTTACGCACTGTGTTATTTATTGCTATCCAGATTCGTGGATGGAAAGTGTGGGAACGAGAGATTGCACAAGAACACAATGCATCTAATGGTATTCTTTTCTTGTATGAAATAATGACTAAGAGAGTGTTTGACAGTATAAAATGTTATGAAGTGTTTATGACCATCTTATAAGCTCTTTTGAAAAAATAGAGTTAGTAACTTATTTTTAAAATCTTAACACATTGCTTTATTTATTACCTATTTTGATTATAAGATTGTCATTATTAAGCATCGTGTAGATGTTTCAAATAAGCTTAGCCAAATAAGTTTCCTGCGGTGTTGAATTATTTCCACAGCATTGTCACTTTAACTTTCTGTGCTTCTCTCTTGCACAGATCCTTCTCGATTCAGACTTACACATGAGACATCTTTCGTGAGAAGCCACACGAATGCATGGATGGAAAATCCTATCCTGTTTTATGTTGTAAGAATAATAACTAGGATTTCTCGTATTTGTTCTATACACAGTACTTTTTCTTTACATTCTCATACTTTTCTGTGGGCTTATTATAATCTAGACAGTTTTTATAGCTGTTCTTGAGGATTTATAAATCCGTACAACATGTTCAGGTTTGCTTTTTTCGACACATGTTGTACTCAGTTCAGAGAGCTGATTACTCGACTCTGAGGCATGGATTTGTCTCTGTGAGTTCTTTCAGTACGTTTTTAGTAGATGATCTATAGACATTATGGCATCAGAAGTTTTTAATGAAGGAAGAATATCTGTGTAGGTTCATTTGGCTTCTGGAACTAAATTCGACTTTCAGAAGTACATCAAAAGGTCATTAGAAGACGACTTCAAAGTGATTGTAGGAATCCCGTATGACTCTTATCCGTCTTAATACTGTTCTATGTTTTCAGATAAATATGCATCTCTAAAGTACATAAATATATCTTCTGTCTCAGTCCATATTTATGGATGGCTACAATGATCTATCTTCTTCTGAATGTTAAAGGTTCGTCCCTTTTTCTTTCCTCCGTTAGTCCAAAGCTATTTGTTTATAGAGACTTCTTTAGAAGTGGTCAAAATAAAAGCAACTTCTGTACTTTAGAATAAGTGAAAAACATAAGCGTTTCTACACTTTGTTGCTTGAAATTTTCTTGGTGATATTTTGCCATTCAAACTGTAAGTCTTTGCCCCATTTAGCATATTTGAGCGTGTCCGTGCCATTTTTAGAGTATTTTTCTCAAAAATGCTCAAACATGGCTAAGATACCCTACGTAAGTAGACGTGCGGATCACATGATGAGTTGTTGCATATTTCGCCAAAAAATTTTAAAATATGGCTAAGTAATGAAAAATACATAGTTTGCACAACAAAGTGCCATAGTGCTGTAATAAAGTATAAGTAACAAAGTGTAAAAACGTGTATAGTTCAGATGACAAAATTTTCTTTTCCATTAGAATAACTATTCTTGTATGTCATTTTAGGAGGGCAAGCAATGTTTTGGCTGTCGATAATTCCCTTAATGGTAAGGCTTTTGCATTCATGTCACATTATATACTCTTCATCCCCACAACATCAATTTCAAGTATAAAACACTAACTGCCCTATTGAATTTAAAAGCTAATCTTAGCAGTTGGGACGAAGCTTCAATCCATCATAACTCAAATGGCCATTGAAATCCAAGAAAAACATGCTGTTGTTCAAGGGATTCCTCTTGTTCAAGTTTCTGATGAACATTTTTGGTTTAGTAAGCCAACTTTAGTTCTTCATCTCATCCATCTCACACTCTTTCAGGTCCAAATTCTTTCAATCTTCTTCTCTATATATTTTTCCGGGACAATTACCTGAGCATCCCGTGAAGTTTGACCTAATTACAATAATGCTCCTTGTGGTTTCAAAAATGACAGTAATATCCTTACTCGCAACAAACTTATGAGTGATAGTTATGGTCTCGTAATTTTTCAAACCATAGCTGTACTCCTTGAGCTTTTTGTACCATTGTAATTTGCCAAAATACCATAGGTGAGATCGTAATTAGGTTAAATCTTATGGGATGTTGCAATAATTGTCCTTATCTTTTATAGCATTATTTTGAAAACTATACTTATCTGGATTTTCTTTTTTTTTTTTTTAATTTTAATTTTCAGAATGCGTTTGAGATAACATACTTCATGTGGATATGGGTATAAAGATATTAGTTTGCTGTTTTTCTCCCTTTATTATAATTCATTGCGCGCGTAAGGCTGAAATTAATGACATATATATTCTGTTGCAGTATGAATTTGGACTACATTCTTGCTTCCATCGTTATTTCAATCTTGCTGTTTTCAGAGTTGTTATTGGGTAAGTGGTGGATTTTTTTTTCTTTTTTTCTTTTTTTCTCCCCCCGAAAATGGGTAAGTGGTGGAAGTTTAATCTATATGTATTTCAACTTATAGTCGAGCTAGATGGTGTCTGTGTGGGCTTAGAAGTTTTTGAAAAGATCTTATAATATGTTCGATGGCTTATAATCTTTTTAACGAAAGAGTTTGCAAGTGAGTTTTTTAAATAACATGTTACGATCTTATAATATCTTTATACAATCCAACATCTTCTAAGTTTCAAAAATAATTTGTAAGACGCATGTAAGTGCTTATAAAATGTTTAAAAGGCCATTTTGAAACAATAATCACAAGATCAAATTAATTCTTTTGCTTAGGTCCAAGTTGAGTGATAGGAGTTACTTTTTGATTTGCAGGGTAGGAGTGCAAATTTTGTGCAGCTACATAACACTCCCACTTTATGCACTTGTAACACAGGTAATTCAGCTTTGCACACTTGAATTCTATAAAATCTTGATTATTTTATGCTTGTTATATGTTTCTAATTGTTGTGTGAGAAACTTTTCAGATGGGATCACACATGAAGAAGTCCATTTTTGACGAGCAAACTTCCAAGGCACTCATGAGTTGGCACAACAAGGTGAAGAAGAAAGGTGATCGTGTGCAACCACGCACTAGGAAGTTGGGAGGGAGCCCGGGTGACTCACCAGAAAATTCCCCACGCGGCCCTTCAGATAATAAAACTGTTGGTGTGTCGACTATTGAAATGACCGATAAAAACTCATTGCTTCCTACACAAACGGCCAACATCACAGTCCAGGAAGGTATTCCAGAGACTAGAGATTTGTTAACCGGCCCTTGATCAAGATAGTCAAATTATGATTGTCAAAAAGATTGATGCTAAAATATTTAGGTTTCAGAATTGGTGTATTTAGAGATGTATTCATGGAGATAATGTGATATACTTCCAGATTTTTGATAAACATGGTTTAAAATTTGGTTTTTGGACTTCTTGAAAGGTTGTTAGTTCTTGTATTGTGTTGTATCAAGTGTTTTAGGGGCATCCATTATATGAAGCCAAAGTACGCAGTTTCTTGGTTTTGCTAATCTAGTGGTGATCTAAAGCTTTGTCTTAAGTTAGACCAAATCAAAAAACACACAAAATGATATGCTGCGAATTTGAGTCATTAGAGTAGTTGAGAACCTACTATGATTCTCTTTGAAAGAAGAGAAAAAATATAATTGTACAGAATAAACAAATATTTTGTTACAAATCAAGAAACATGCTTTTTGAATTCAAGTCCTGCAAAATTTATGAAGGTTTATGTCACTTATGAGCATTATCAAATATGTAATTAGTTAAATATTATTTTTTATTATTTGATTACTATTTCACATAATAATTTAATCCATTCTTTAACTTAACGTGACATATGTTTGACCCATAATTTATTTTTCTATAACATAAAAAGTACTTGCAATCAGCACTTTTAGATACAACCTCACAAAACTTGATTAAAACAAAAATATTTAGTGCATAAATGATATATTTCACACTTGTATGATGTAATTGGTCAAGTTATTAATTAGTTGAGCCCAATTAGGTTTATTTATGAAAATGCTTCTAAAAACTTGAGGAAAAAAATATCTATCAATAAATATATCTTTATTCACTAAATCCCATTTATCACTACTGCCAGACAATTTCTGAACCTGCCAAACCTTAAATACCATCTTCCAAGCACAATGTACGACGCCTGTATCTCTCTTTTCTTATCGATACGCTCTGACTGGATAAACGGGGCAAAAAAGAAAAAGAATATTATCTATAGTTAGTTGGCATTCTCCAACGGCCATGGCTTCCTTAAGAACCTTAGGGAAATGTACCCTAAAGAATCCTGAATCTTGTTCAAAACCAACAACCCACACAGACCAAAAGGTTGCTTTTTTGCCATTGCCCATTTCGAGAAGATCCGCCATTCTCATATCTGTTCTTCCCTTGAGCTTTTTTGCAGCTCCCCAAACATTGCTAGCTAGAGAGAGGCGCAATAGGAAGACCATCCCACTTGAAGATTATCTCACTAGCGGTTGGTTTTATTGTTTTCTGCAACATTTTGTTGCATTTGTTGTAAGATTTTGAGTTCTTGCTGTTAAGAGTGAGCTTTTCTGTTGTTGTGGCTTACCGGGTTTTTTGTTGCCATTGTGCTTTTGAGATTCTGCTGTCATTCTTGGGTTACTTTAGTAATTGCTATTAGAAATATGCAGATTTGTTTTTGATATTGGATTCTTTCTTTCACTTATCAGTTGTTTACTATGAATAGGGTTCAATGTGGATTTATAACGGAACACTAATGAATTTAAAAGGAGGAGCTATATATTAATGGACGGTTGTGGCGAACATGTGATAAATTTCTATAATAAGTTGTTGGTTTGTGATGGAGTTCAATTCCATCATAGAACTACTTAGTGACAAATCATATACTGATGGATTTGTAAAACAAAATTCATCACAGAATCATGTTCAGCTATGAATTTCATTAAATCTGTTATGGATTTTATGGTTAGTAAAGGAGTGTTAATTGCAGTGACTCCTGGGTAGTAGAGAGCCAGAGCTAGAGCCGGGCACCAGTTTGTACTTGCATATATCTGCTTATCAAATCTATTCTAGTTCCATCCAAGTACATTGGCTTAGTATCTTTGTCCTTTAACCATTAAAAGATTTTTGAAGTAGCAAATGATGCGCATAACCCATTTTCATTGGCTAGACATGACTTAAAACACATGTTTCAAGTTGAAGTTAATGCCTGAAATGTGTTAATCTATGATTAGTTTTCTGTAGTATGTATTAGATGCAAGCACATCTTCTTTCCTTTACTAATAGTTTTATTCTTAACCAGCTGATGGGCTTAAGTATTATGATCTTGTCGAGGGAAAGGGTCCGATTGCTGACAAGGGATCGACCGTGCAGGTTCGCTTTCACATAAAAATAGTGTCTTCTCCTCTTCGATGCTTGATTCCGATTGATAATCCTCTGATTGTCACAAAAACAGGTCCACTTTGACTGTATATACCGTGGTATTACAGCTGTTTCAAGTCGAGAATCTAAAATATTGGCTGGAAATAGAATCATTGCCCAGGTTATTAAATTTTAGTAACACTCGTCAAGTATCAACGATGTAATAACTGCAGAAAAAACTGATAATCATTTATCTTGTGCATTTAAGTAGCCTTACGAGTTCCAAGTTGGAGCTATACCAGGAAAAGAGCGAAAACGTGAGTTTGTAGACAATCCAAACGGTTTGTTCTCTGCACAGGCTGCACCAAAACCTCCAAAAGCTATGTATATGATAACTGAGGGGATGAGAGTCGGTGGGAAGGTAACAACATCTCCTCACTCAAAATGTAATCTTTTTTGTGTGTTTCAGATGGTACCTGTAAACAATCATCGTTTGTTTTTCTTTCTTTTTGCTTCTTCCATTTTTCATTTATGGAGTTTTTGTTTTGGGGTGCAGAGGACTGTGATTGTTCCTCCGGAGGCTGGCTATGGCCCAAAAGGAATGAATGAAATTCCGGTATGCTTCCTACTCTTTTCATTTTAAGCATCTTAATTACAAAATTGATACTTCAATATCTTACTTTTTCCAAACTATAGCAACTTATAAGATGTCAGCTTCATATGTTTCAAAGAAGTTTAACGAAATACCTTCTAACTCACGAAGCTTATTGTCTTGTATTGTATAGCAGAAGTGCTTCACGAGATTCTGGTGTTTTACTTTTGCAGCCTGGTGCAGAATTTGAACTAAACATCGAAGTTCTGCAAGTAATACCACCTGAACGAAAGTGATGCTCCACCTAGATTGAGAGGTGTTATTTACATTTGAGCTTTGTGCTTCTTTTCAGACAAGCAACCAGTTCATCAACCCATTTTTTTCCTTGACTTCCAAATTTTGATTCTTTTCTGCGCTGTTAGATGAACAGATTTGTCTTTGAGCGAGCCTCTTTGTCCATTAGCATCAATCATGTTTCTCTTCTTTAAGTGTAATAAGAACTTGAACTGTTTTATTTTGTTCTTCCTCCGTTGTTAGAACTGATGTTATAGAAGTAAATAGATTATGTTATTTGACCCTTGTTTGTGTAAGTTATTTACCATATACCTTCTCATTTGAGATATTTAGGATGTTAATGCATCGAGGATGCCAAGTTACAGCTTGCTCATCTTGTGCGTTGTCATCGTGTATTTGCTTGTTTGAGCTATTTTACGAGTTAAATATATCGGCAATATGAAGTTACACTTAACTTGTGATATGTTTTTCTCTTCCTTTTTTTCTCTATTTCTTTATTTCTTTTTCCTCCAAGGATGGATATTGAACCCTTGACCACCTTCCAAAGGAGGACAGGGAGGACTTTAAGGGGAGGTCGATGACAGTTTAATTGAGAGACTTTGACAGCTTAAAATATATTGTTATTATCATATATTTGCTCACTCGAGCTATTTAGCTCGCAAGTAGAATGCCAATTTACTCCTTGCAACTTATGATTTGTTGTTGTCATCATATATTTTCTCGTTTGAGCTATTCAGCAAGTTATATTTATCGAAGCTGCCAAGTTACTACTTGCTCAAGTTATGATTTGTTTTTATCATCATTTTTTAAAGGTTTCTCATGGAGCCAAAATCAAAATATTCCACCCAATTTCCTACATTTTATCATGTTATTTCTATCAAGTGTTATGAATATATATGATAGTAATAAATATATATATATATATATTTTCGAAATTATGTATAAAAAGTAAAACTATGTTTCAGTTAAGTTAATCATAAATACATAAAAAGCAAAAATATGTATTATGTTTATATAATATAAATTCTTTTTATTTTAACACTTATCTTCATAAACCAATGAATATCTTGTATAAATTTCTCTTAATTTTTTAATGATGATGAGACTTCCCTGATCTTCTCCCACTCTTTTGAATAATATAATATAATATAATACACAATACTAGGACCTAATTCCTTCGCTACGGTTTGGTTAGTTCAAAATATTGAAATAAAAACGTGCGGATGTTCAAAGGTTAATGAAAAATCGCATTCAAGAAGGAAGCGCGACCATAGGCAAGCGGGGAGATCAGTTCTAGATCGCCCTCACTTGGATCTACTTCATTTGTTTGGATTCACCTCACATTCGGCTGTAATAATTCCGACCACTTTGTGGGGAGGGAAACGGAAAAATGAAGCCAATTCGTTTAGATCTCTCATTACTCTTTCTTTTCGGATTTTTTTTGTTTTTTTCGAGTGTCTGCTCCGATCTTGTCATCTCCAAGCTCGATCGCCGGGTAAAAAATTATGTTCTGTTACCTTTTTTTTTTTTTTTTTTTTTTTTTTTTTTTTTTGCTTTAATGAAAGAATTGCCGAATTTCATGTTTGAATTCCCGCTGTGTATTTACATTTGAAACTTTTGATCTTTTTTGGAAATCTTCTATAGGATTCTAGGGTTTAAGAGGCCGGTTGAATGATTTATTTTCTGCATCCGTACATTTCTATTTTGACGAGCTAAAACGGAGTCATAAAGTTAAAAAAAGATTGTTTTCTTATTGTTGTTTTTCTCTTTTATGAATATTGTGGAGAAGTTATAGTGAAGAATGCATGCGATAATTTGCATATAAAGGTGTACGAAAAGATTTGTGTTCTGGATGCTGAAGAATCGTTGGATTTGATAACAAAACTGAGAATTTGGAAATGCATTTTGATGGGTTCCCGGTTCCGGTTGAACTCGCCCCATCATTTGATTGCTGCTGACTTTGAGTGATATTCTTTGCAGGTTGATTTATCGTCACAGATAGTGCGGACAACCACATCTCTGAAGGTAGTTTTTGTCCAAATTTTGTCAGTATATGTTATGTGTGTGTGTGTGTGTGTGTTATTTACAGGATGGTGATCATATTTTGGCTCATTTAAGTATCTATCAGAGCTGATTTTCATGGGATTATTATTATTTTTCCAGATCGAAAATAATGGCGTTGATGCAGTATCAGAGATATTGCTGCCCTTCCCAGAACATCAAGCAAAGAACTTGGCTTTTCTATCGGTGATGATTAGTGAAGGGAAAGGAAAAACAAAGGAGTTTTCTGATAGCCTTCCCGTTGATGTTGCAAACCCAGTAGGAATGCCCCCAGCATTGACTTGGTATTCTGTTACTTTACCCAAGGAACTGGGTAAAGGAGGAAGCTTGACATTGGAGGTCAAAGCTGTATTTACTCATATACTGAGGCCTTTCCCTGAGAAAATAACTCAGGCTGATGTTCAGCTAGTTGCCTTCCAGGATAGTGCATATTATCTTTCTCCTTATGCGGTCAAGGTCCAGTCTCTTACTGTTAAATTACCTGAACCAAAAGTTGAATCTTACACAAAATTGGAGAAAACTAAGTTTTCTGGTTCGGAAATAAAATATGGGCCTTATGAGGATCTTCCTCCATTCTCATACTCACCAATAGTAATTCACTACGTGAGCAATAAGCCATTTGCTGTTGCTCAAGAGTTGGTTCGTGAGATAGAGATTTCCCATTGGGGAAATGTGCAAGTCACAGAAAACTATAACCTCGTTCATGCTGGTGCTGAGATCACTGGGGAATTCTCAAGGTATGGTTATAGCGTTACAGCTTGATTCAGGGATAATCTTGTGTGTGCTATTTTTGTCTGGCATTAAGTTGTTTCATTTCAATATTTGCAGGCTAGATTATCAGGCACGGCCCCATGTTAGAGGTGCATCTGCATTCAGAAATCTTGTTGCCAATTTGCCACCAAGAGCTCATTCTATTTACTACAGGGATGAAATAGGAAATATTTCTACTTCTAATGTATGGAGTGATTCGGCACGGGTGAGTTTTGATCCTCTTTGGAATTGTTTTTGCATTTCACTTCATATTATGAGATACATTCTTTCCAAATGCAGACACTACTGGAAATTGAGCCTCGGTATCCCATGTTTGGTGGTTGGAGAACTTCATTTACCATTGGATATGGCTTGCCGCTTAAAGATTTCCTGTTCCAGTCAGAGGGAAAACGTTATCTTGATGTCACCTTTGGTTGCCCAATGAGTGATGTAGTTGTTGAGAATCTCACTGTAAAGGTAATGTTTCTTTTGATTGTCAGATATTGGAATCATTCTTAAGGTTAGAGCATCATGCTATTGGTCGTGTTATCAGGTTGTCTTGGTTGTTAATTTTATCTATAGCATATCTGTTAATATATTGCATCTGTGTGTGCTCGTGTGCCTGTTTATACCTACTTATATCTTTGAATTTTTGCAAAATTAGTGGCAGATTATGACTCATAACATGTTCAAATGTGGAATTCTAATTTTTTTCTTTTGATCTTTAGTACTCCAGGATTGGATTGATTACGAACTGTTCCATATGAATTCTCCCATTTCAGGTTGTTTTACCAGAGGGGTCAAAAGACATCTCCGTTTCTGTTCCATTTCCTGTTAAACAGTCTCAAGAGGTGTGATCAATCTACTGGTTAAATCTTAACATATTCTCTCTGTGCAACTGGGTAGTTGGCCTCTATTCTTATGTACTGTTTCTGTGAGCTGGTGCAGACAAAAATTTCCCATCTCGATATGGTTGGCAGACTAGTCATTGTACTACAAAAGACAAATGTTGTGCCAGAGCATAATCAATATTTTCAGGTATTTTTTACAGTGTTACAGAAGTCCCTTTTTTTTCTTTGGTGAAGCAAGCTAATAAATATCTGTTTTCTTCCTCAGGTTTATTACAGATTCAGCAATCTTTCCCTCCTTAGGGAACCATTAATGTTGATTTTCGGATTTTTCCTCTTTTTTGTCGCATGTGTAGTATATACACGTGCAGATTTCACAATCTCAAAGTCTTCACCTTCTTATCTAGCGAAACTTCAGTGGGATGAGGTATGAATTTACGTTCTTCTTCCCCTTTTAGTTGTTAGCTAGAAATTGTCAGTCATCATGATTTTAAAATGTAAAACAGACGGCTTGAGCTAAACAAATTAACTTTTACAGGTCCAAACTGCAATTCAACAGTTCGAAAGTATTATCAACCGGTGTTTGACTGTTCATGATAAGCTAGAAGCATCACTTCGTGATCTTTCCAGGAACGGCGATGTGCAGGCTTGCAAGGCAGCACGCAAAGCTGCTGACAGTTTGCTTAAGGAGCTATCGAAGGAGTTGAAACCCTTGTTGTCTTTCTTGCAGTCTTCTCCACAGGCTGTTCAGATAATGCCCAAGGTTCACACTCTATTCTTTTATTTCATTCACCAATATTATCTTTGGGACATCTATTATTCTACCTTAAATTACTGGTAACGCTTTGGTAACTTGTTTCAATTGAATCAGTTGCTTGGGATTTTTATACTATGTGAAAGCTACATAGTTTGTAGAAATCTTCGATATGAAAAACCTAAAAAGACCCACTTAAAGATGAAAGGAGACCAAGATATCCTTGCATTGAGACTTGTGCACTCTAGTTCCGATAAATAAATTGCTACTGTAAAGGCAGACTAATCTTAGCTCTTCCATATTCGTATAAAAAGATAAAACGATTTCCAAATGTGGAGGAAAACGAATAAGTTTCATTCTTAACTGCTCTTCGGAAAACATAATGCTTCTTGGTTTTCTAGACTTGTAGGTAATCTTCCCTTGCATAATTGAGTGTCTTTGACCTGTGTAGAAATGATACAATCTTATATTTCCCCCTGTATACCTACCGTAAGGAAAAATAAGTCGTGCTTATCATTGTGGGGTGATGTTGGTGAATGTTCATAATTATAAACCAGCAATTCATACATGCATTTCACATCTTACCATCATATTTTGGTTTACTTGGTTTTAATGTAGGTTGAAGAGTTGGTATCCAAGGAGAGGGAATTGCAAGAAAAGCTGATGTTGAAACACTCCACCGTGGTCGATTCTTATGAGAAGAAATCCAGTGGTCGAGATATTGAGAACCGTGTTGCTGCAGTTCAGCAGAAAATTACACTCTTGAGACAGGAAGTTGATGATCTTCTTGAAGTAATTGATGAGATCTAATGCAGGTCGAAAACTATTGGGGTTATCGAATGTTTACCCCTCCCAACTTGAGATTGTTCTGTCTGAATGTTGGGCTGAAATTTTTGTTTTGGGACTTAAAAGACTTAGATCTGGTTTAAGTTTTGCATAAGGAACTAGAATTTCAGAATCGGATAATATATGAGAGACTTGGTTAAATTTTTGGGCATTACCTTGTCTGTTTTTATATTCTTATGAGAAGGTGGTTCATGGGGTGGGCAAGTAATCAAAACTTTGTTTCTTATAAATCGATGGGAAGAAAGATTAATTTTGTTCACAATTCTTGCTTGACTCGTGGAGAAAACAAAAACCTTAATTCTTGAATTACTATTTCATTCATATTTACGTATCAAATATTATTAAAATTCATAAAATTTGATTCTTTGTAGTTAACACATTGCACAACCATTCATCGTAGATATAGTTTAACAAGCCAATCATAAAGACTCATCGTACATGCATAATTTTATAGTTGATAAAGCTCTTTCAGGAGTATACATTTAAAAATAAATAAATAAATAAATGTTTATTATTTATCTTTTTTAGAGACGATTAATATATTGAAACGATTAACAAACAAAACTAACGTGAAAATTTCTCTAAAAAAATTATTATACAATAAAAACTGAACGAAGTCATTATTCAATAAAAAGAAGCTACATTGGTGCATATATATTTTCAAAGAAAAATCTTTAATCACGAACAATTTATTTTCTTAAGATGTAACAAATGATCTTTATTTTAGGGCTTAGCTTATTCTTTCTGTGTATTAAAAAAAAAAAAAAAAAAAGCCTAAAATATCCGAAAACGATTAGAAATCGAAAGGCAAAATTGCAACCTATAAGTTGGTACTTGCACATTGAAGTCGCTGTAATTTAACCTCACTCTAACGCGATTTCAGTGACGTAGCAATTTAGGCGCGTTCCATCTGCGACCCGTAAGTCCTCCCATAGCAACCCAAAATCTCGGCGGGTGGAACTTCCGCCATATCCATATCTTCTTCTGGTATCTAGGGTTCGGTAATCGAACTGAATCCTACTTAATTGAGAGAAATAGAGAGTTTTTTTGATTGAAAATGGAAACGTCGCTTAGGTATGGCGGAGATTCCAAGTCTCTCAGAATCCACGCCAAGGAAAAATTCCCAATCGGACCCAATGCTATCTGCCAGGTAAAATTTCCGTTCTTTCTGCTCCTTTATGTCATAGGGGTTACTTTATTATATCCATTTAAACAATATCTGTGGAGAAGGCGTCAAATGGCTAAATTACTTAGTTGGATATATTTTTTTTAGCTTTCCTTTGTGTTATGCTGATTATGTAATGCTTCAAGAGGTGGTGTGGTTGCAATAATCTTGCAAGGACGTGGGTTTTTGTATTCGAATATGAAATTTTCTGTTTCTCGCTGTGCATGTGTATGAGATTCTGGTTTAGGATGTCGGCAGCCTATGCAAGTTTAGATGTACAAATTGTGTGGGAACGTTTTAGTAGTTAGGGAGAATGACTGCAATATATGCTGGGAGTATGACTTGTTGCATGAGAAAATGGTAATGTAGGTATTATATGTGATGCATTTTTCACCTGTATAAAGAGTTATTGTTTCTCAGTTCTGTTTTGGGAATATTGGTGTGTCCTTTATTTTGTCTCGGCTTTTTGTTCGTTGATGAGCTCTCTCTAGTAGCTTATTTTTGCCTGTTTGGTTAAATTCTTCTTATGTTCGTTTATTCTTTGCAAACATGGCTTAAACCTTTCATTCATCTGTGTGTCTTCAAATTGGCAGCTTCATGGAGAGCTAGACACAAAGATTGGAGCTCCTACTTATGTAAATGCAATGATAAGATACTTCTATCCTGATGTATGAGCCCATCTTTTCCAGTCAATTACCTTCATTTCAAGTAACTACCCTTTAGGCTCCAAGAATGCAACGAACTTTTGACATTTTTCCTAACCTATATAGATATCAGCCAACTTTGGTGTGGGAGTTCAATACAATAGGCATGAAAAGTTCCACTATAACTTGCGTGCAAAGAAGGCGTTCCCTGTGACTGCTGATGGATTGCTAAGCTTTAATGTTAAGGGTCGATGTGATGTTGACGAGGAATTTAGAAAGGTTAGTCTTTTTTCCATTCGTGCGGTTGATGTTAGTCTTTTGGAACATTTTTCAGAGCTTTTGTTTGTCTTATGTCTTAGTACTCTTCTCGTAGTTGCAAGTGAATTGAACATCTGTTCATAATGTCTAAAACAGACGAATTATGCTGGGGCTGCTGAATTTGTTTGGAAAATCTTCCATGTTAAAAAAGACCAGGATTTGCGCCTCAAGTTTGGATATGATGTTATTGACAAGGTATGTTTACTTGCTTTAAGATCTTCTCCAATGTCCAATTTGACAACTATCTCGTCATGACGTGGCACAAATGAAAGAAACTACATCTCAAATAGAGTGACGGATCTTTACAATTTGACCATCAAAAGTATGCCTAGAGAATCTGTGAGTCAGATCATTATGTTAGGAGATAGAATATCGTAATCCAATGTCCAGACAATGAAACAAAAAGCATCCAAACACCGATGGATCGATGGAGGAATCTCTTGTTTCTATACACCAATAATACATGTTTTCTGTTGTTAAATCACCAACTTTTTCGACATCTGTATTTCTTTGCCAATCATGTCTTTGGTTTCAGATTCCATATTTCCAGATTCGGGAAAATAATTGGACGTTTAACACCGATGGAAACCGACGATGGAACGTGAGATACGACCTGTGAGATGGGCTGTCTTTCAACATCATGAGGAAGAATGTGATTTTTCCCATAGTTTCTTTAGATTCTGATGCCAATATGAGGTGCCCTACTGTAAGTCATCTCCTTTTATAGTTACTCTGTTATTTGCAACTCACTTTAAGATTGTATATTGATTATTAAACTACTTTTCTACAACATTCTCTCTGTGGATGCTGTCACCAAGATATTGTTTTGGCTGATTGTTTATGGAATGTTTTTGGTTTTAAAATTTGGATGGAGTGCATTGGAATTTGGAATATTTTTGTTTATTACTTTGTGAATTACTTATTATTTATGGTTTTGCCAAAACTAAAAGAATGAATTTGAAATTTTTGTCAGTATTTGTCTGACCTTTCCATGTATGCGTGTTGCCCTAATGTTTTTATTGTTCATGTTTGGTTGCTTTATTAAATTATCAATTTGATTAAATATAATATTACATAATTCTTAGCTGATTAAACTCAATTAGGCCATCAAACTTTGAGAGTGTTTGGCATTACTTTTGATAGCAATTTTTACCTTCTAACCATATTAAGATTTTTTTTAAAAAAAAAAATTAAATTAAAATCAATTAGAATCGAAAATCATCTCATGAAACACTTTATAACCTTTTTTCTTTTATTTTTAATTTCAAACACTCTCAATCTCAATTTTTACTATTCATTTTTATTATTAAACTTCCCTAAATAACTATTACTTCACCTTTGAAGTTGAAGCAGTACGAAACACCCTCTTTTATTTGAAATTTGAATTATTAGAATTAGTACTAAGATGAAGTTATATACTGGTCGAAATTGTTATATTCACGTTAAGTTGAATTTCAACTTTTTAAGAAAAGCAGTCACACTGTTTGATCAATTTCGGCTCCAACCGCCTTATTTTATAAATTTAAGATTCTTTTGGATAAGGGAGTGGATGAGCACGCCAATTGAAAATAATAAAAATGAAATATATTAATTTCCTATATGTCAAGGTCGTTATCAATGAACTGTATCCAGATGTGGCGCTTGAGGGCCGGATTCATTGTTTTCGTATTATTTTTTTCTAACGTGAACCTATCACAATATTAAATCAATACATTAATACATCAACAAACATTAAAAAAATCTCTAGTAGTCTATTACTCTACGTAGTAAATTAATTCAAAGTTAGTTAAAAACAATCGAAAGTAGAGGTAGAATCGAATTCGTGACTTGAGAATTATGAAACTTCTGCCTTATTATTATCATGTTATCAATGTTAATAACTATAGCAACTAAATTAGTTAGCAACCAGCATCAATAATTTTATGAAGTAGGGAAAAGATGGATAAAGACTTACCAATGTAGATTTGAGGACCTCAGAACATAGGATCCCATGGTTATTTCTATACACGTATTATCTCTTCTTGTGCGTGTGTGTGAATTGATTCCTTACGTTGCGCTCAATTCATTCGTACATACAGGACCCATCTCTGATTATTTGTTTGCATTTATCCCAAATAATTTCTTTCTTTCTTTCTTTTTTTTTTTTAACCCCCTCTTTCTGGGCATCTTGGTACTTTAAAGTGTCAATGAATTAAAAAATAAATAAATAAATTTATGGTTAGAATATTGCGACTATGTGCATATCCATTGGCCTTAAAGATCCAGGCTCAAATTTGAATAATTATTTTTATTAAAATAAATAATTTTATATAGATTATAAAATAAAATGTAATATGTGCCACATTGTAATTAATAATATGAGAACTTATTCTTTTCAGGTATATTATATATTAAAATAATGTATATACCTTTTTTAACATAATTAATATTTATTTATTTGGATCTGATCTTCTTATCAGATTTTGAATAATTATTGGATTTGTGTAAATTGAGCAAATGTTACGAAATTTCAGATCGACTTTGGTTATGAAAACTGATAACGAGGTTTCAAGTCCAAATTCGATTCATTTACAGTCTTAATCTTACTCATGTTTCAAATATACCATTCTCATTTTCCCAAACCAAAAGAAATAAGAGATTATTTATATATTTTTATACACGATTGGTTGGTTTAACCCATGAACCGGAAACCATATCTCTTGGGAAGGCTGTTTTAGGTTATATATATATATATATATAGACACACACACACACACACACACAGAGGTCTAGTGAGTGGCGAACCGGTGTACCCGTAACTAAGTTTTGACTGGTTGGTTTTGAGTGGGTTGGTCTAATTATGTTCTCTACTCCACTTGAAAATATCTACCCTCAACTTGAAAGAGGGGTTTTCTTTTTCCTTTTTTTTTTTTTATTCTTTTTTTGGAAAAACTGTTGATAGAGTTGCTAGTGCTCTGTGTCCAAAAACCAGTTTCTCTTATAGTAGGAACACAAAGTGATCAGGTTGGCTTGTTGGTTCATTATTAGTTTTTTGACCTTTTAGTTATTGAAAAGTAGCTTAAAAAGTATTCGGAATAGTAGCCTTTGCATTTGCCAAGCAGACTTTAGGCTTAGTTCACTTCAGCTTTTCCATCTCGAGATTTTCCTTATTATATAAAGTGTGAGATAATTTTTAACTTCTTTGTATGAAAATTACTTCATTCCGAAATAGAAACAATATTAAACACCCAATCAGTTACAAGGACTAAAATACAATAAATATTTAAAATCTTTATTTTTCGACTCTTATCTTAAATTTTTATATAACAACAAATGATTCATGTATTGATTCAAGAATTTGGCCAAATCCAACTAAATCTCTTTCAAGTTAGAACGAAGATGTGGGGTCTCGATGTCCTATCTTACCCTTGTTTTAAGTTCCATAAAGTTGTGTGAATGAAATTTTTCATTCTCTTACAAAATCTAATCTACTCTAAAACAACTTTGTTTTTGTTTTTGTCTTCTTGCTTCCACTACAACCTTTTACTCTTTTTTTCCTTTGCTTTTCTTATACTTGAGATGGGCTTTAAAGGACATGTTTTTTCAGAAAATGTGCATAGGAAAGAAGTAGGTGTGTTTCATTATATGATATCAATGTTTTGATCACATATATGATCCTCAATTTATGGGTAGAGCTTCTGTGCATTAATGAATTTTCTAATAATTTTAAGTTTTTGTTTTTACTCAAACCAACAAAAATGTATATAATGATTAGTTAAATTTTTATTTTATTCTTAAAACTGTGCTCTTGCTCTCAAATATTTTGTTCCCGCTTTATGTGACTAAGGTCAAGGGCTTAATTTGTAGACGCATCGCAAGTCCTTTTATGCCATTTGGCATGTGGTGTGTGGTCCATCTTTAGATTCTTGTTTTAGGGGATTTTCTATAAAACGACTAGTATTGATTTGTAGTCACGATGAATGTATACTATTTGTTTCTTAAACCTTTTCCCCTCCTAAAGTGAGATCCATCACATGCAATGCATTTGAATGTTATATGACTCAGTCATTGTTTGGTTATATGAATTTTGTGCCACTAAAATTTTCTGTGAGCGAATGTCAATGTCACACAATTATTGCAATCCTTGTGGCCCTAATTAACAATACAGAAAATATAATATGAGGGATAAACAATTATATGACAATATAAATAAAAATATGTGTTAAGTGAGAATGATTTTTGTTTTGACGTTGATAATATGTTTTAGGTGATAATAATTATTATATTGTCACTGTATAAGTCAATAATAACAAAAAGTAGTGTTTTAAACTATCCCTACAGTCAAATAGTGATACGTATATAGTGACAATCTAGTGATAACAAAAATTGCCACTACAGTTAATAGCGACAATTTACTTGGTAATCACTAATTACGTCACTAATTGTTAATAGTGACAATATAAACACATTATTGTTACGATTAGGTTGGTTAAAATCATTTTTTGGTGACAAAACACAATTTCTTATCACTTTTTATATAGAATTAATTAGCAACAATTTTTACATTGTCACTTAATTTTTTGCAAGTCCTGCTATATTTTTGTAGTGTAATCTTCCAATGTGAAAATTATAACAATTTTTTTCACAGTTTCAAGAGAATGCATTATGGTAATGAGATTAAAGAATTGTTGAAACTTGTGTTATATTTTTTATTTTATTTTTAAAAAAATGAATATTAATTATGTAAATATCTTTTTATGTAAGTTTCCACGGTTAATGGTGTCCATTAAATTCTATTATTGTAAATTACTTATATTGTGGTCATATATACTTTTGGTTTATTAGGCAAAATACAAGATCAAACCAAGAGCACAAAGAAGAAAATGAATAATATTTAAAGCATAAAGATGCACATATGGCACTGTTTGACATTGTAACGCAATGTAGAGAAAAAGAAAACTCAAGAAGAGATGAGGATAAGCATTGGGAAGAGATTTAAGTGATCTGTGGTACAATTCTATTTGTAGTTAATCTTTTTGTAGGCTTTTAATCTGCACTTTTTTGGATTTCTTTCCCTTCTGAGTCATACGATACCTAAATATGCATGCTTTTGTTATGGATAAGGGAGGGGTGGGGAAATGAAGGTTGGGTTAGGTTTAGAGTGGGGTTAAAAGTTGTCATGCAATTTTTATTTCTTTTGTAAAATAAAAATGGGGAATTTGAGAATTTTTCATTTTGTTTGGACAACATATAAGTGAATTTGGAAATCTCCTATGTTACCCTGAAGATATTTCCTAGTCGATCTATTAATTGCTTCATATTATTTAATTATTCACTTTTGAATTAATCGAGTCTCTGTTAGTGCTTCATTTAAATATTTATTTATACGTTCTTCTCCTGACTCAACATAGTATTTCAATTCCATAGAAAAATTGTCTTTTAAAAAGAAAAATGAATTCTCAAACGTCATATATGTAGTCTGTTATCTAATCAAGAAGTTTTCCACACATTGTTCTCAAACATAAAGGCTATACATAGTTTCAAATTATGCAAATCTGGACCAGAAAATGATTTAACAAAGAAATTCATAGGGGTATACAGTCCTTTTGAACCGTACAATTAAGTTAAAAATTTAATAACGTGATCATCGATCATCCAAGAAATCTTCTTCTTATTTTGAGTTAAAAATATCAATTACATTTCCAGTAATTTTCATCTTAAATAACAAATATTCATATATATATATATATATATTTCCAAATATCCAGAATCATCGAAAGTTGGCCAAAAAATATATGAATAAATTATCTAAAGGTGACAAAGTTCTACACATGAACATCTAACATTTTTTAATTATTATTTTTCCTGACATTGATAGTTATGTTGTTTTCTTTTATTATAATTATCACTATGGGCAAAAGCATTAGGTATTGTTTGGTGCATCCATTTCCCGTTTTGTCCATTTTCTCAATTGATGTTGATACATAGCTGCCCCCTTTTGTTGGTGGCAAATATGACAATCAATATATAGATATGAAATCTTATCAAAAATGGTCCAAATAGAGCTTATCAACTTCATATTTTGCATTGACTATGGACAAAAAGAATTAATGTGTTAGTGGTACCAATTATGAAAAAGACCATGGTATTTGGGCACATTGTATTCATATCTGACATCAATTTGTGTGTTTTCTAGTAATTTTGCAATAAAAAATAAGTTTTATAATTTTAAAAAAATGATAAAATTTGTGAGATGTGACACGATTTTACAGAAAATTACGCCACGATATTATAATATTTAAAGGAATGGAGCATCAAGATACATCCAATATGAAAGAACTCTTTAATGAGGTATAGTCTAAATTTGCGTCCCTTTGACTAAAGATTCATGGTTATAAACCATCCTTGTTACCACTACAATTAATAAATGAAATAACATACTAAAAAGATATAATTCTCTAAATTGTTTTCATTTTTTCTTTTTTCCAATTTAAGAGGCTTGGGAATTCAATAACTTTAGCATTTTTTACGTACATACTTTCATGTGTATCCCTTTATGCCTCATTTACTTACTTACGATGAGATAGGATGAATCAATTTATCACAAATAACATATTAAGGCTAAGTTTACTTTGATTAAGGGTCAATGATAAAATGCCACTTTTGTGGGATGATGAATCTCAACTTTGATATGTTTTCCAAAGCCTTTTCTTTATGAAAACAACAACAAATCATCAACTTCTTCTCTTCATTTTTGGTAGATATAGAACCTGAATATTTGAATTCCTTGCATCAGTGCTCATAACGTTTCAAATTTGCATGTTCTTTCTATTTCAATGCCAAAATTGGGCCCTATTTTTCAAAGTTTCTATCATTCAAGCTACTAAACTTATTGTTTAGATTTTTGTTTTTCCTATATGTAATTTCATTTTTGTTGTTTAATATTTAATGAAATAATTGTTCAACAAAAAAGTAAGCTGAGGCGATCCTTCATAAAGTTACATGTTCTACATATCCTACTTTCATCGATCTCATATACCGTATTTATAATGTACTCGGATCCTCTCAACGCAATTTAAAAAAAAAAAGGAAAAATAAAAGGAAAGGAAACGAATTAGAAGAAACCTAACAGACAAGAAGGGGCCAATTTAGGCTACTTCGTTTTACTTGTCATGAAATAATTTCCTTGTACCTTCCAATTCACAATAATACTTTCTTTACTTTCGACATGCATGATAGATAATAAATGAACACTCTCTCTCTTTTCTTTTTTTCTTTTTTTTTTGGTTGAATATGATGGAAGGTAAGTGGTACGTGATCAATATACATACATATATATATATTACCAATTAAAATTATTTTCTAAAATATATTGTTGAAAATGGAACTTGAACTTAACTCAACCACAAAAGTTAGCTTATGAGATAAAAATTGCCCATGATTATATAAAGAGGCCAAGACCGTTATATTTTCCCAATGTGGGATTCTAACACACTCCTCGCATGTCCAGGAATGAACATTTGGAGTATGGAATAATATAAAATAGACAATTAATAGCCCAATATCAGGAATGAGTCTGGCTCTGATATCATGTTGAAAATAGAACTTGGATCTAACTCAACTTCAAAAGCTAGCTTATAACATAAGAATTGCCCATAACCATATAAAGAGGCCAAGGCCGTTATATTTTTTCAATGTGGGATTCTAATATATATATGCTCTATGTTGGCAATTTCTTTCATAAACGCGATTTTTACAAATGTTATTACAAAAAGTTAATCACTTTTGTTTTTTATTACTAAGGAAAAAAGGCATTTATTTATTTATTTATTTATTTTGGTTGACCACTAATCATGGGATTCACGTCCCACTATGGGAGAAAATAGCAAGGCTCGTCCACAGAAATTGGAATTGAAATTCCCCACTTAATTTTGAAAAAAATATTATAATATGGTATCCTGATTCGCCACCCATATACGCATTGATATAGAGTTTTAGATGAGAAAAAAAGAAAAAAAAATCAAAATTTTTAAATATATTCATTATTTAGTCCTTTGAAGTAGTGGGGAAGAACTATTGATGATATATAATTACTTTAAGTGAGAATATTTTACACCATTGCTTTCGAAAGAAGTACAAAAAAATTAATATCAATATTATACTTGTTAATATCGGAGGACCCTTTTTAAGATGGGCGTGATTTGTTGACAGGCCGTTATGTACTTGCAAGGTTGATGGCTCATATAGCTCTTCTGATTGTATAGAAATCTCTTTATCTTTCTAGCCAATAGTAAATGTACAGAGGGTTTGTATTCCTTGTTTATTTTCAATTTTACTGTTTCTTAATATACAAGTCGGCGATCACGTCTCAGTCCCCTTAACAGATGATTTTCTCAAAGACAAAAAAAAAAAAAAAACAAAAAAAGAAGGGTCAATATTTTATTGAAATAGTGATCTTATAAAATACTAATCTTAAAACGTTGAGGCCTATCTCTTTTTTGTATAATTACTTAATTGATTATTAATATATGAACATATCACCTCACCAAAAAAAAAAGGAGGGAACAAGAGCATATTAGTAAAGAAGAAAAAAGTAGCCCATGGTTTTTTTTTCCCCTCTTTTTTGAATAATTATTTTTTCTAAAGTAACTGTATATGTTGCTTTTGAAAGTGAAGTGCTTCCTTGTTACGAGAAGAAATACTTTAATGATTGAGATCTAGTACAAGAAAGGTTTGATACCATAGGTCTATTATTCAACGAGTTTGATTCATTTAAATTTAAGGGCACTTAGGAAATAAACAACATGCGTGTCAAGATAAATAATATAATTCCGTGATACGACTTAATCTTTTTGTTTGATGCTTTTACACTTTTTGCACGAACTGTCAAATAGTAGAATTTTGACAATCACAATATCAAATAGCGTGTTGGCAAGTTTAACAAGTTGAGTTCTAGCCTAATAATACTTGTTCGTATGTTCGCGAGTCCATCGTTTTATAAAAGAATATTTATATATATAAATATAAAATTATAAATAATTAAACTAAATTATTTTTAAAATAATTAAGTTTTTCCAGTTCAAACCTATAATTTGAACATAATTAAATAATCAACCTTGAACTCAGGCTTATAATTTTGTCAGAAATTTGAGCCAGACGAGCCGACTCGAACCAAGCCTAAACATAGGCTCAAGTCAAGGTCGAGCCCTACATTTTTCAACTCGTCGAGCGTGAGCTCAGTTCATGTGGTTCGAGATTGAGCTCGAGCTTGAAAAAATTGGCAAATCTCGACTCGACTCATTTGTATCACGACTATATATCATCATAGATTTTCCGCAATCGCCACGGAAAATTATGCATTGTTGTTGTGACAAAGGTATGACAAGTGATTCTCCATTATTGTTATTTCTATTAACATCAATTTTCAACTATAAAAATTATTGAGAATTTTGACAACAACATGATATAGGACAATATTATGATCGAGTTAAATTACATTTTGATTAGTATTTACTAGTAAGTTTATTTTGAACAAGCCTTTACTAAAGTCCATAAAAGTTTGACTTACAGAGTTATTTAATTTTTTCTCACTTAGTGGAGCTCGGATTTATAATTAAATAAATATGTAAGGAACCAATGTAAATTAAGTAAAAATTAATTTGGAAAAGTAAATATTAATTAACAATTAATCTTTAACCTAGTTTTTAGTAGTACTGTTATTTTCAAACCTGAATCCTACATTCCAATGATGAAACATAAGAATATATTTAAAAAAAAAAAATGTTCTGGTAAATCGATTATCTATATTGATCAATAAGAATCATGTCAAATCGAAAAAAAAGAATGGGCTGCATAATTCTTATTTTTGCATAAACCAACCGATACGTATTAACTAACTTTCAAGTAAACATTAAGTTTCGCTAAAGTAGTGACAAACACATCAGTAAGAATATTTTTTTATGATTATCATAATTATATTATTATTATTATTATTATTTAGGAAAAGTAAACAGTTCCTAAAATTGCCGAAATACCCCTGCAATTCATCTTATTTACAACGAACGGTAGTTCACAGGCCAGTTAAACAGTTATTTTTTTTTTTTTTGAGTAATCGCCGGATAGAAAAATACATGTGTATATATATCCACACAGACTAAAAAGACAGTTTAAAGCTAACTAAAATTTACACACACTCAGCTTTATTCTCTCTCACACACACAGACACACACTTTCTCTCTCTATATGACTGCGCGTTCACGCCACCTCGGCGGCGTAAACTCGCCGCCGCCGGCGACCACGCCGTCCAAGGACTCACCGCCGCCAGTCGAAACTCTCGACTCCGATTTCGTGGTAATCCTCGCCGCCCTTCTCTGCGCTCTCATCTGCGTGCTCGGCCTCGTCGCCGTCGGCCGGTGCGCCTGGATCCGCCGCGTCTCCGGCAGGAATTCCGCGGAAACTCCGTCGGCAGCGCGTCCGCGGTCGGCGGCAAACAAAGGACTCAAAAAAAAGGTTCTGAAGTCGTTGCCGAAGCAGACCTACGGCGAAGACAAGGATCAGGCTGAAAAGCTCTCCGACTGCGCCATTTGCCTGACGGAGTTCGCCGCCGGCGAGGAAATCCGTGTGTTGCCGCAGTGCGGCCATGGATTTCATGTTGGATGTATTGACACATGGTTAGGATCTCATTCGTCCTGTCCGTCTTGCCGCCAGATTTTGGTGGTGGCGCGGTGCCAGAAGTGTGGTGGAATGCCCTCTGGCACCATTTCCGCCGCCGGCAGAGCTCAACCTGAGCTAAGTGATAACCATGTGAATAGTTTTTTACCCTAATTTAATTGCTGCCTTAATTAAGTTAGGTAGGGATTCGGTAAATGGAAGATTAATTAAGGCTAGAACTTACGAGATCAAGCTTTCCATTTTTGTTTTTTGTTTTGTTTGTTTTATTTTGCCTTTTCTTTTAGGCGTTGCAAATTAACAAATTAATTTGCTGGATTTTACTTTGTTTGAGATCGCTTTAGACTGTAAATATCAACACTTAAGCTCTCCTATTAATGGTGCATTTGGATCTTGGATTATAGAAAAGAAAACAGGAGAATTTATTTTCTCAAATTGTAGTGACAAATATATTTCGGGAAAGATATTCTTTTTCATCAATTTTCTTATTTTTATTGCTAAAATTCGCGGGCAAAAAATAGTCTAAATAAAAATGTGAAGGAAATAATTGTGAGTATAATTATGATATTTATTAATAAATATATATACTAATTTTATTTATTTTCTTATAAAATATATTTTTTAATGTAATTGGTACTGCGTAAAAAAATACATATCTAGTTTTCATTTAATGTGAATGTCAATTTTTGTGTTTTTTAACTAATATTCTGAATCCAAACAATATTTCAGGGTATTTAAAAGAGGGGGGAAAAATGGTTAAACTTAAACGTACTAAGTTGGTGAGTGGTATTTACATTTTTTGTTTTTTTCCATGTTAAATGTTAACGAGCATAAATTGAGCCACCTTTGTTGAATTTATTCGTAGTGCCCTTCTTAAGTTGTAAACATATCAATCAATGATAGTGGGTGGAGACGTAGGATTGGAGTCAGGGTAAATATTCCAACACGAATAGACCAATTGGACCAAACAAGACTAAGGGACCCATAAATTGCTTTGAGTGATGGATTAGATCTTTGACAATTCACATATTAGTGATATATATTCTATAATTTATCTTATTTAGTCGACGATGAAAAGATTAATTTGTGACAAACTTTTATCTTTAATCATGTGAACTCTTGGTGTACTCTACTCAATTATTACTTAGAAGTCTACCTTTGTAGAAAAGTGCAAATTTCTTTCACCTACTTGTTTGCAAGATAAGTTAAATCAATAAAATCTAGTACTTAATGGAGTTTGCCCAATTACTTTTTGATTAACTAATATATACATAACTGTCATACTTTCTGATCTTGGATTTTAATGAAACAGGTATTAAAGAAAATGATTTTCTGCTTTTAGTTATAGAACTTTATGTTTCATAGTTTAAATATCTTACTTTTTATTTTATTTTTTGTTTTCTTTTCCTTGATAAATTTTAAGATTCAAATATGCTATTATTTCTTAGTTGTTACCCCTGACAAGTTGACAACTTGATTATGTTGAAGTATTTATTTGGGGAATTGTTAGTATACACCGTAATTGAAACAGATTTACTATCGTAATATTTATTATGGTATAATTAACAGATCAAATCTAATACATATGATACCATCAATTTAAAAGAAAAATATTTGTAATTAGCAATTTGTATTTCTATAGAATCAAATCTTATTAAGATACAACCTAATTAACCACAATAATATAATATTGATAATGTAATTAGGTCTTATAGGCTTCTTAGTGCATCAAATAAGGTCTTTAAACACATAATAATAGTAGGTAATGAGGTAAACAACCAAGAGGGCTTGAATAAAGTGAAAGCAAATTGCAGCACAAGTGAAAGAGATGTTAATTATTAATGAATATATGTTGAAAATATACTGTGAGCAAATCAAGAACCTTCCATTCAAACAAGAGCCAACTTTTTCCTCTATAAAGGTCCAAGATTAACTTTATTAATTAACATTACTCCAACTTAACCAATAGTACTAGTGCTATAATTTATTATACATGCACACCATTTGGTACCCTTTATAATTAATGAGAAGAAAGCAAGATGGAGGGCTACTCACATTGCATCCACTGCCCAATAAATAGCTCCCATGTGGGTTTACCTATTCAATATTTAATAGTTTGGTGTGTACATCATGGAGTACATTATTATTAGGATCATTGAAATTTTCATAGAATGTATTCTAATGTATATCTTTTATTTTCTTGTACAAAAATATATCAAGTGTATCGTAATCATAATTAATTTTGTTGTAGAAAATATATAATACAATTACGTCTATTTGTTTAATAAATTTCAGGAGATAACGTGTATTGAAATAGAAGATTCAAACTGAAAATAGAGACCTAAAGATAACAACATTAAAAAATATTAATTTCAGAAAAGTTTGTTCGAATCTTCTACTCGAATAGGTGTTTCATCTCTTCTTTGATTTCGTGAGTTATTAAATATTAAATGTATTGCTTAAGTCTTTACAAAAACAATTAATCTAGATGAAACACAGTTGATATGTATTCATAAAATGACTAGAATATGAAGCATCTTTATTTCCGAAATTTAAAAAGAAAAAGAAAGAGAACTAGACTCCATTGACAGAAGTTGACTCTTTTCTAAAGATCATGCAACCTCGCCTTTCGACTCGAGCAATTGATCAAATGCATATCCCCATACCCACAACTGGCCACAAGAGACGTTAATTCTTCTGAAGCTTAATTAAAACGTAATTTTAATTAAAAATTGTGGGTTAGCCTTCGAATGTATGCCGAACGTGATGCATGGGCCACGTGCGTTGTTTAATCAAATAATTGGTTAAATAAATTTCAATGTAAGTGTAAGCTCCTTTCAAGAAAAGACACGTGATTTTGTTAATTATAAAAACGATTTTAGAAGACAATAAGATCACGTTCAAATGATAAAATTAAAATTTAAAATTATGAGATTTTGGGTTTGAATTTTACTTAGAATACTGATGTGGGGATAATATCAAATATATGTAAATATCCAAAAAAGCCCTTTGGGTCCAATCCAAGAACTCTTAGCACAAGGATCTATAAGGATATCAAAATTCAACTCAACTCGATGATACGAACATGATCCACTCAAAAAAAAAATTAGGTTTTGGTTTGGAGTTTTCGAGTTCGGGTTGAATTAGGTCGACGCAATTAATGACCTGAAAAAATAAAATCAGGTTGGGTTGACTTGCAAAATATGAAATTAGGTAACGCGTGATCCAAATCCAACCCGACCCACCCAATACTTTGGTTTGAAAAATAAAACCTCAGTCTTAGTTTTCACTTGTCATTTCTTCCAACTCTTCTTGCGCCGCCACTCCAATATGTGCTCTACCTCTTTAATCCAAAACTCACCGCTCCGCGGCTCGCCACTCATTGCTCCACCGCCATTGGCGTCCGCCATCTCTCTTCATCGTGTCCTTTATAATATATAGGTTTTGCTATTGAGGGCAATGCAAACAGTGGTCCGCTTGTGAGGCTTCCTTTAGCTTCTCTATTTGATACTCTAGGCATGTGAGAGTTTCCATCGCTTTCTGGTTGAGATGGAAAATGAAATTTATTTCTCAATCTTGACATATCACCTCTTGAGTCCTCTTATTGGGATCTTTTATGGGATTTTATTTATTGAAATTAATGTTTTGATAAAAATCAACATAAAATGCTTGTGTAATTCGAGTCGGGTGGATTCCGATTTGAAGGGAAATGAATATAATGATTTAGGT
>JACFYI010003838.1:493228-515755 GCA_014898755.1 Handroanthus guayacan
TAGATTGGACTGGCAGAAGCTCTCAGATGGTGTCACATATAAAGGTGTCATCATTATAAAGACAAGTTATTATTCACTAGGTCTCTCCCACCTCACCTTATCACACTGAGCATTAGACGTAGCCTCTATATTTTAAGTGGTCAAGGTCATATTACTCTTGTAAGACCTTACCTTGAGATTATATTTGCATTGCATCGTATTAATATACTCTCCTTCTACTGTGACCTTGAGTGCTTAATCAAATACAAATATCATTTGGGTCTATATCTGATATAATGTAATCGATTCATTTAAGAAAACATACATAAAATAATATTAAAGAAGGCCAAAATCATCATTACCAATCCACCACCACGCTACCCGTCATGCAATAAGCATGTTCCATACTTTGCATTTAAGAAAGACACAATTTCTAGCTAAAATTGGATGCAATTGTTGGGAAAAGTACATTAACCAACCTGAACTTTGGCCATTTTTTCACTTTGTAACCTAATCTAAAAAACGTCCCACTCTGCAACCTAAACTAAATGATATTTCCATAAGGCCACCTTACAGCACATTTCGGTGGGATATTCCACTGGAATTCTAAAAATGCTGGACATTGAAGGCAAAATCGACATTTTAAATAAACCTCTATTTTCTTATAACATTACATCAGATATTGTTTAATAAAAAAAAATTAAACACACATTTTTTACCTTTTAGCATTTTTACTGGGGTGAAATGTAAAAAAAAATCTGCAACTCTCACATTCTTCATTTTCGATCTTTCCCAAATCTCCAAAACCCAAAATCTAAAGGACGAAGAGTGAGAACAGCTAGGTGAAACCATTGTCCCCTAAATTTCTAAAGCTAAACCTGAGTTCTGTAGAACCCTAAACCTTTAAACCAAAGATAAATACTTTTCCCCAAATTTGCATAGCAAAATCCAAATTTAAACACTTTCCCCCAAATTCGCATAGCAAAACTCTAAAATTGAAGAAACAAAGCGATTGATGAAGCTTTAATCCGACGCAATGGGATGGGTTGTGCGCATGGCTACGAACCTAAAAATACCCTTTGAAAGGATTAGACCGGACTATGGTAAGTAACCCTACTGAAAAAATGTTGCTATCACTTGTTTTTTTTTAAACATTTATGCCTCTATCCCTTTGTTGATTGTATTTATGGACTTACTTTTTGGTATGTGGGACAGGGTGTTGGCGTTTGTATGCACATGAAGTTTTTATTATATTAATTTTTTTATTTTTTAATTACTTTGTACTGTTCTGTGGTGCCGCTGCCCTAATTCTTTTGGATATGAAACTTGTTTGGTTGTTGTTATCTATTCGTCTATGTTGTGTTAACGAGTATATGGTCCCCACCACTTATTGAGACTATGCTAATCTTATATTACATTAATTATGGTTATCTATTTGTTTGTCGTTGCTACTTTTAGTTGTTGGAATGTAAAAGTAAACTTTTTCTCCGATTTTTAATCATTGAATAGGTAAAAATTCTGAGTTTTTCATCATAAGAATGCATCATAGTGGTATCTTTGTGAATCTTGGAAAACCTAGTTATTTAGGAAGACAAATTAGCGATATGGATTATTGTAATCCCAATGAGATGTCCCTAATTGAGATTAATAGCATGGCCATTGAGATTGTATTAGAGGGTTCCTGCATTTACTATTTCAATAGTACTAGGGTGAATGATACTGATGGCTTGATAGCAATTAAGGATGATATGGATGTCGCTAATTTGTATAATTTCATAGATGAAAACAGAATGGTTGGAGTGTTTGTACATCATAAAAAATTAGCAGTAGTTAGTAGTGTCTCTGAACAGTCAAAATATGTTGCGGAACCTAGCATTGAGTAGGAATAATATTGCTATGAATGAGGGTAAGGATCAAGATATGCAGAGTGTGGGCAAGGGTACAAAAGTTCAAGCTATGGGTAAGGGTGAAGGAAAACAGGCTGTGGGTGAGGGTAATGCTGAAGGAGAACAGGTTGTGGTACGGGTCTAGGATAACAGAGTGTGGGTGAGGGTGCAGGCGAGTTAAGGCATGATGAGAATGAGGATTTAGAGGTAAGCATAGATCCTGATGTGATTAACTCATGTAGTAGTGATAGTGATGAGAACCAATCAATGGGTTCAGATTCAGAGTATTTTGAGAAACTACATGATAGTGAGTGTGATGTGTCTGACGATGATGTATTGTTTGAGTCCAACATTGATGATGATGTTGAGTGAGAAGGGTTACCAGTGACAGGGGAAAAACTTCTTCAATGGAAAAGAAAATAAGTGAGGGCAGTGAGGGGGCAAATAGCAAGCATAGAGGTCATTCAGTTTTCAATAAAAGGGTAGATAGTAGTGATCCTAAGTTTGAATTGGGGATGTGCGTCAGTGATAGTGCTTCATTTAGGGAACGAGTTAGGCAACATTTTGTGAATCATACAAGGGATGTCATTTTCACAATTAACGATAAAAATAAAGTGCAAGCCAAGTGTAAACATAAAACTTGCAAGTGGTTGATATATTTTTCCAAGGTGCAAAATGAAGATCCTATGCAGATAAAAACTTACCATAGTAAGCACCAGTGTCCTAAGCTTCAGAAAATGTCACATGCTGATTCAAGATTTATTATTTCCAAGTACAAGGACAAAATCTAGAATAACCCTAATTGGCATATTGAGTCTATGATGACAATAATGCAGAAAGAAGTGAAGCTACAATTTAATAGGTCTCAACAAAAAGAAATATGTTAGCATTGAGTAGTGGAAATGAAACTGATGAATATGAGTTGCTTTGGTCATATGCAGATGAGATTAAGAGGGCTAATCCTGAAACAACAGTTAAAATTAAGTCTAAGTTGGTGGAAGGGAAACCAGTGTTTAAAATATTTTATATTTATTGGAGGGCATTAAAGAAGGGGTTTCTTGAAGGATGTAGGCCTATAATTTTTCTTGATGGTTGTCACCTGAAATTAGCATATGGTGAAATTTTATTGTGTACTTTAAGGATAGATGGTAACAATTGTATGTACCCATTTGCAATCGTAGATAAAGAAAAAAAATCCTGGACATGGCTTTTAGGGCTTCTTGTTGAGGATTTGAACATTACTAATCCTTGTCATTGGACATTTGTTAGTGATAAACAAAAGAGATCGATAGAAGCTATAGATAATTTGTTGCTAGGTTGTGAACATAGATTTTGTGTCATGCACTTGTATCAAAATTTCAAAGTATCAATCAAAGGTTTAGCCTTGAAAAACATATTGTGGAAGGCAGCTAAAGCTGCAAGGGTAGTTGATTTTAAGAGGTGCATGGCTGAGTTGAAAGAGAGAGATAGGGCTGCATTTGAGTGGTTAGCACAGAGACATCCTGCTGGCCAAGATCACACTTTAGAACCCATTCCAAATGTAACGGTCTATTAAAGAATATGTTAGAAAGTTTTAATGCTTTGATCCTAAGGGCAAGAAGTAAACCTATTGTGAGCATGTTGGAGATTATTAGGCTTATCTTAATAAAGAGAGTTCACATGAGAAGAGATCAAATGGAGAGGTACACTAGTGGGGATATCTGTCCAAAGATAGCTAAGATTTTGGAAGAGTTGAAAAAGAAGTCAATAGATTTTATAGCTCAATGGAATGGCAAGCATCAGTTTGAAATTGAGTGCTTATATGGAAAAAGGGTTAAAGTGCACTTGGGAGAGAAGACATGCAACTGAAGAAAATGGGAACTCACGAGGATTCCATGTGTTCATACTATTTGTGCACTCTACTATATGAGCTATACACCTGAAGACTATGTAGATAACTACTATAAGAAGAAGACATTCCTTAGGTGTTATAGTAATCTGTTGGGAACTCTAAATTACTATGACATGTGGTCCAATTAAGATCTAATACCATTGCTTCCTCCAAAATGTGAAAAGCTTTTTGGAAGTCCAAAAAAGCTCAGAAGAAAGAAAGGAATTGATGAGCCAAAGACTAAGGCAACTAGGAAGAAGACTGTGCCAACTAAATTGGGCAAGAAGGGTGTTGTAATAACATGTTCCATTTGTAAGCAAGAAGGTCATAATGTAAGAGAGTGTCAAAAAAGTAAAGCTAATGCATCTGAGAATGAAGGATTAGAGATTCCTACACCTATTATAGAGAAGGTATGTAATTTCAGAGATTACTTTGTTTAATTCTTTTTTTTTTCCCATTTCAATGTCCTTATATATTATCTTAACGTGTCTTCTTAATATTTAATGGCAAGAAGAGAAAAAGCCAGATCACTCCACTAGACAAAGCTAGAAGATCAGAGAGAACAACTAAGCATACTCCAACAAGGGTAAAAATTGATCGTTTGGTGTTTGTGTAGCGCTTAGATTAGTTGTGAATGTCATTATAGTTTTATTATTGATTATATTGCTAGAGTAAAAAGAAAAGGAGAAAATTCAATTGAGAAAGGTGATAAAGAAAGTACAATTACCACTCCTATAAGAGTAACCAGGAGCATTGCAGCACAACAAAGATAAGTGTCAGAAAGGATAACAAGGAGCAGAACAAATGCAAGTCCAAAAGGCCCTGCAAGGAGTTGTAAACACAAGGAAAAAGTGCAAACCTGATCCAAGACTTTAGGTCTTAAGAGAAAGCTGCAGGTATACACTTTCTGTCTTAAGTCTATATTTTATGAGCATGTTAAGATACTTTAAATTCACTACATTGTTTGCTCGCTAGGTGCAAAGGAAAGATAAATGTAGAACAAGCAAGGGTGATAATGCAATTCAAAGCATACAGACATCTGTTGCAACAAAAGTTAAGGAGTCCAGTGCAATTCCAAACACTCAGAAGTCCAGTGCTTTGGTCAACTCTCCTTGGATACCTATTGGGAGTGGCATTACTCAAGATATGTCATTCAGTAGGGAATGGAATTCTGGCCAACCAACCAAGCAAGTATTTATAAAAGTATATTTTTGTCATTTTTTGGCAATATGGATGTTCAAACGACATTGGTATCTTGTTAATGAGTAAAATGCAATTTACCCCGTTGTGATAATTGAAAATGGCAATTTACCCCTTCCCCCCTCTTCCCCCCAGTGAAAAAAAAAATAGTCAAATTGACCCATTGTGTTTCTGAAAAATATGCTTACTGCCTCCTTCATACACATTTAATACAATATTTGATTTAGATGACAAAAATACCCTTACAACCTTTAACCCAACCTCACGCCTGGCCTAAACATTCTACAATAGAAGAGAAAAATCAACCAAACCCTAAACATTCATGCCAAATCGATCGAAACAACCAAAAATCCACCAATAAGCGACTGATTGGAGCTGTTTTATGGTGATAAGAAGCATTTTTCAACAACTCTTCAGCCGTTTTCTTCAAGGTATGACCACTTTCTTTTTTCCCTCTATTAATGTCTTTTTTCGTTACCTTCTATAGGATTTTGTGTACTTTTGGTCGAGGGATGTTGTGGGTCCATGTTTTATTTATTATGTTCTGTTACGGGATTAGGGTTTAGAAATATATGGTAATGTGGGTTCCATATTTTTTGTTTACATGTTGTTGTGGGTTCAATGTCTTTTGTTTAGAAATATATGGTAATGTCTCTTGTTAATCAATATGCACACTGATGAAGGGTTGTGCTACACTTTTTATCTTTTGGGAAAATGTTGAAACAATGTAAAAATTGAAGTTAATTATCAAAATGGTAAATGCTAATTGCTTTTTGACACTTGGTGTCTTCCGATGTTCCCTCTTGGTATGTTGGTTCAGTTGCTCTAAGCAAAGAACAGGAATCTTGCTTATTACTTGTTGGTGTGTTGGATCAGTTGCTGTATTTATAATAGGAATGTTGCTTAATGCTTGTTATGTTCACATTCAGGTTTACTTTGGAGCACTTTTGTTCAGGTTTATTGCTTGTATGAAGCACTTTTGTTGGGTTCATGTTTAGGTTTACTTTGGCTGTCTCAGACGGAATGTTTAGTCAAGTTCAGATTATGTGTTTAAAACAGGAATCTTGTTTATTGCTTGTTGGTGTGATGTTCAATTTTGGTTTATTCATGTTCATGTTTATTTTGGCTTTATAGGCTATTAAGTGCCCTGTTTAACCAAGTTCAGTTGCTGTGTTTAATCAAGTTCAGTTGCTGTGTTTAATCAAGTTCAGTTGCTGTGTTTACAAATAGGTTTTGTGTCCATTTTCCAAGTGGCTTCTGTCCATTTTTCAACTGTTGCATTTCATGTTCATTTTTGTTGTTTGTAAAGAGTTCCTTTCATTGTTAGCAAGGTACCAAAGCCAATATTGTTACAAAATGATAGAAGTATGACATTACAAAATGATAGAGTTACAAGAATGTTAGATTACAATATCATGCACCAAATTACACATTTACCTAATTACCTTCAAAAGTACATGTATGCCCAAAATAAACACAATGCCAACCACAACCATTTCTCTCTTTTCCTTTTATGCATTAACGCATTTTCAACCTTATTCATTTTAACTTCAACCTTCTTAATCTCATCTTCAACCTTGTTGATTCGCCTAAGTAATCCTGGGATTATTTGCCATGACCTACTACAAATTGGCAGATGAATCCACACAAAATAAGAGCATCCTTCGGCTTGCTAAGATCAAACAAAAAATCGTTAAATTTTTTTTAGAAAAAAAAAGGATTTACAAAATTACAAAATTTTCCAAATTTCACTGAATAATACCCCAATTTTCAAAATCAAGAACCCTAATTTCAACATCAACAACCCTAAATCAGTAAACCTAATTTCAAAATCAAGAATCCTAATTTCAAAAATTTGGAACCCTAATTTCAAAATCAAGAACGCTAATTTCAAAATCAAGAATCGTAATTGCAAAATTTGGAACCCTAATTTAAAAATCAGGAACCTTTATTTCAAATCCTTATCCACTCATTTTGACTAAGAAGAAATTTTGAGAAGCATAATGGCTCCTTCCATAAGAAGCTTTGTTCAAGCACACACCAATTTACCCGAAAATTTTGACAAGCATAATACCTCCTTCCAAGATTGAAGTCAGTTCATGAAGTCTTCTTACATGTACGCCTTCCATAATGGCAGGAATCTGAGTTGAACTCATCCATTTTTTTGACCCACAATGGTAATGGTGAAAAGATTTGTCTTCTTTTTTGGTGAGAAAGAAGAGAAGGAGGGAAGAAGGTGAAAGACGTGTTTTACCGTTTACTTTTACAATTTTCTTTTCACTTTTTTTTTCAAATCGACTTACACTCCGAAAAATATAACAATATGAGGGTTCCACTAGAATGACCCGTTCGCCGTTAATGTTCACATGTGCGATGCGTAGGAAGGAATCCAGGTGGTATATTCCACCGGGAAATGCAGATAAGTTGCATTGTTGGAAATTTCGTTTAATTATGGTTGCAAAGTGAGACATTTTTTAGATTAGGTTGCAGAGTGTAAAAATGGCCAAAGTTTAGGTTGCTTAATGTACTTTTCTCTTAATTATTTGTTGAGTTTGTCAGTTGTTATTGATGACCTTCAACCAATAGTTATATCTCTCGTCTCTTGTTGGCATTTCAGAGGAAACATGCTGTCCTAATTGCACGATAACATGTACTAACTCATGTTTATATTTTAATCTTCAACTTATAAATATTATAATTACCACTATAATAATTATTACCCACTTTTCACAATACTCTATTTATTTTTAAAATATGGCAAGACAAATTATATATTTATATATTTAAAATAACGGTTCAAACACTAATTTCAATTTTACCCTTTAACTATGCGCAGTCACTCTTTTACTATTTATAATTATAACTATATATAACCACTCCTTCATTATTATTTTTTTGAAAAATGTTTAAGATATATGTAGGAACTCGTGTGTGTAATTATTAATTTTTTTTTTTTTTAATAAAATTGCTCAATCAAATTAAGTTTGTCCTTTCAACAACCATCTATGATGGCACTACGATAATTCTTTTCTTAAATAAATTAAGAAAATGCCACTTAGCAACTAGTATTGATGGTTAATTTAGTCGTCATGGACACGCTATAATATTTTAACAAGTTGACCAAGGGGTCACCTCAATAACCATCGATGATGCTATGGTTTTTGAAGTTAAGTAATCTGTTCTTTATTAATCGAACGGGGCATTTTTGTCCGTATATAAAATAAAATATTAATTCGGCATATACTTGTAAGATGGAGTTTCGATAGCATCCGTACATAAAAATATATTATATTCACCAATTTTTATACGCGTGTATTTCTTTTGACATTTGTGAAGGAATAAAAAAGCAATTATAACAAAATGTGAAGGCTCATTATGATATTTTATCAATTATCACAAAAATCAATCCTACGAGCCAAACAGTGAATTAGATAATATATGGGATATCCTTATTTCAAATTTATGTAAGCAAACACATTATAGGATTGGATTGATACGTATTTTAGAAAATAAATCATTTATTTTATCAATCATATCCTACAAACACAAACGAGTCCTAAGTGATCAATGTCATATTACTCTTATAAGACCTTACCTTGATATAATATTTGCATTGCATCATATTAAAATACTCCCCTTATATTGTGATCTTAAGTGCTTAATCAAATACAAATGTCATTTTAGTCCGTATTTGATAAAATGTAATCGATTCATTTAAGAAAAAAAACATAAAATAATATTAAAAGAAGGCCAAAATCGTCATTACTAATCTACCACCATACAATAAGCATGTTCCATACTTTTGCGTTTAAGAAAGACACATTTTCTGGCTAAAATTTGATGCATTAGTTGTTTGTTGACTGTGTCAGTTGTTGTTGATGACCTTCAACCAATAGTTATATCTCTCGTTGTCTGTTGTTGGCATTTTAAAGGGACATGTTGTCCTAATTGCACGATAACATGTACTAACTCATGTTTATATTTTAATCTTCAACTTATAAATATTATAATTACCACTATAATAATTATTACCCACTTTTCACAATCCCCCATTTATTTTTAAAATATGGCAAGACAAATTATATATTTGTATATTTAAAATGACGGTTCAAATACTAATTTTAATTTTATCCTTCAACTACGTGCAATCACTCTTTTACTATTTATAATTGTATATAATCATTCCTTCATGATTATTTTTCGAAAAATGTTTAAGATGTATGTAGAAACTCGTGTGCATAATTATTAATTTTTTTCTTTTTTTTATGAAATTGCTCAATCAAATTAAATTGTCCTTTCAACAACCATCTATGATGGCATTGCAATAATTCTTTTCTTAAATAAAAATTAACAAAATGCCACTTCGCAAATAATAATTTTTTGATTTAGTCGTTATGGACACGCTATAATAATTTTTTAATTTTAATAAGTTGACCAAAGGGTCACCTCAATAACCATCGATGATGCTATGGCTTTTGAAGTCAAGTGATCTGTTCTTTATTAATTGATCAAAGGGGGTATTTTTGTCCGTATTCAAAGTAAAAAATATTAGGCCGGCATACTTGTAAAATAGAGTTTCGATAGCGTGTATTTCTTTTGAAATTTGTGCGTCGGGGTGGGCCATTTACTCTCATTGGGCCGAGATAAAACTAGAAGGGCATGGCATTAGCCATTATTCATTCTTGATTGAATTATCTAGAAAATTAGAAAAATCTCTGGAATATTAGCCTTTAGAAAGTAATAATTGAGTATTAAAAGTTAGAGATAATAGTCTTTTTAAATAAGATAGAATAAGGTGAAACTTCATTTTGAGACGTCATAGAAAAATAATATGAGCAACAAAACTTGAAAAAAAAATAGAAAGTATAACTAATATTTTGACGTATATTGAGTTAGAAAGAAAAGAAAAAGACAAATATAACTAATATATAGAATAAAAGTAGAAAAGTAAAGAGAAAAGCGTTTCTTTGCTTGAAAGTAACTTCGATTCATTGATATTGTATACATTTTATAATTGTATGCACTCCCCACATTTTTATATATTCCAATCATATCAGATATGTGGAAGATAATAATTCAAGACAAGACACACATTTCATTTCACCTTCAAAACTGAGCCGTATACAACAATATCATAAATTAAATAATGATTTAATCATCTTCCAAATTTATTTTGAATTATATTCAATCAATCATTGGACCCCACTTTAGAATACTGAGTGTGATGTGAGATAAATTCATACTTTCGATACCCTGGACTTTTATAGTGCACGGTATATCTCATGATTTCGATATCCTCGACTCTTGCAATGTGAGACAAATCTCTGAAACTTTTGAGTGCATCTCGTACCTCCCAAGAAATCCTCTTGGCAAACTTGCTAATTGAAAATGATATTTTGCTATCTACAAAAATCACAACAATACCAATATAGATATCGATAATCCAAACTTCTCATATCACAGCAGCATGTAAAACGGTCTATCTAATATATAACAAACACAATACCCTAATCCTCAACGGGATCACGAAAATCGAGCATTCGTCGTCACTCGCTTTTAGCAGCACCTTGTTTGGCTCCAACGGCAAAGAACTCTGTAATGACTTCTAACGGCATCCCCTTCGTCTCTGGAACCCTCAAGAATATGAAAATCCACGAGATGACACAAACGACAGCGTAAATCCCAAAAACTCCGGCTAAGCCAATCGAGCTCAACAACGCCGGGAGAGTATAAGTAACAATAACATCGCCTATCCAGAAAGCTAAGGCGCAGATAGCAATGCACATGCCACGAACCGGTGTTGGGAATATCTCCGCACAGAGGATGTTTGGTACTGGTCCGTAGCCCATCACGAAAGTGCAGAAGTAGACAACAACACAGACTGTTGAGATTACGGCATGAGCTACTGATCCGAAATTGAAAACGTTTCCGATTACTAGGATGATGAGTGATAGTATCAAAACCGGTATCGTTGTCAGCAGCAAGGACCTGAATAAACAGAGAAAGATGCACCATCATTTCAAAACAAGCACACAAGAATGCTCTAATTTTAACGAGTAACCGGCGTGTTGATGAATGTGTGTGTACAGAACAGTAAAATTGAATTGGAAGTGAAATAGTGAATGCAACCTTGATTTGGACCCGTGCGCTTCTCCAAAGGCTGATCGAGGTGTAGCAAACAAGTACGTCTAAGGTTCGGTGTTTAAAAGATCTTAGGACATTATAAGTCTATGCATTGCAGACTGTTAATTACTTAATTTTATGGCTTAAAGTCAAGCAAAATAAGTTTCTTGTAGTCCTTCCAGCTGGAAATATTTTCAAGATTCATGCATCAGATAGGTCAGAGAAGGGCTCAACTAAATGCATGTATTAATTTTGAGCTCCGAAATAAACTTGCACATAAATTTCTCGAAAATTTGACAATAACAACATTACAAATAACCCCTTGAAAGTGAATCCATATAGAGATATCCGCAAGGCCGAAATATTTTTGCCTCTTTTTGTTCGCTAGGTGGAAAATGGCATTTTCAGCCAACATAGGTGGCTCAAAGATTGTAAGGTGACAGAAAATAAGTTTAAATTGATAGAAAGAGGAAGAATAATGAGACCATACATATGTATCAGTCCGTTTCATTTGTGATCAGATATATGAAAAAAAAAAAAGCAACAGAGAAGAGAAATGTTACCGTCTGCCGGATACGTCCATAAACCTCATGGCAATGGCAACACTAGGTAGCATCAAGAAATTTGTGAATGCGCTAATGAGGAAAGATGCAGAATCTGATCCGAGACCAAGGTTTGAGAGAAGAACTCCGACACCGGCCTGCTGAAGAATTTGAGGCGTGTAGTATAAAACCCCATTGATTCCGGAAAACTGCAGGAACATGAAAGTATTTATCAGTTTATAAATTCCTGTCGTCCCAAAAGTGATCCACTTTGACACAGAGGGATACTATGTTCTAAAATTTCCTTGAACAAATATGCATAAAAAATATAAAAGGAGAACAAAAAATAGATTGTGAGAGGGACATGCAACAGAGTGAAAACTTCATTCTCAATTATATGAAAACTTCAATGAAAGCCTTTCATTTGCTTGCCTTTGATGGAAGTTTGGTTTTCTAATAACGTATTGTAGTTTTTGGTCTAATTCTCCTGATGATGATTGGCTCAAAATTCTGCATTTGTTGTAAAGTAAAGTTGAACAATACCTGCTGTAGTATTTGGATACCAATCCCAACAATTAATGCTCGTTTAACACCTGGTTCAAGAAGGGCAGCAAAAGTCGACACTTTTCCAACTGTTTCTGATGGATGTAACATTGCTGGCCCAACAGGATGCTGATCCACAAGTTCCTTCGGATAAAGAGCCGGCTGGCTCACTAAAGCCGCAGCATGGATATATTCTCCACCGGCTGCACTATCCCCAGCCGTGATTGAAACAAGAGAACCACGTCTCGAGCCAGGGGCACCCTCCTCATGCAAATATATCCTCCTAAAACCTCCTCCTTTCTTTCCATCTTCACCTTCTCGTTCACTCCATTTCCACGCTAATTGCCAACCACCACCAATGCCCATGCTCCCAACTGCTTCTCCACCGCTACCTCGGATGAGACTACCATGACCTCTAATATTCATGATGCTGCCTTGAGATTGAGCATTGCCCATGTCCTTCTCCATGCTTGTTGTTTGACGTGAAATCAACGGGCTCTGCAAATTGTCATCCGAGTCGTTGGCATCTGCAGCCTCCGATGCGTATCCCTCGCCTTCTCTCTGCAGACTCTCTTCGTCCCACTCTTCATTCTTTATATGAGGCTCAGCCGTGCTGAACATGCTGCCAAAATTCGGGAATAGCATGCTTCGCATACTCCCCATCTCGGGGACCTTCTCATGGACACTGCCAAAGAGCGTCACTAGAGGATCCATAAGGGGCACACTCCGATTTGCCATGCTTCCCTGGCGAGACACAAGGCTAAGACGACTCTGTCCAGTGACGGGCTTTGCAACCCAAGAGAGTCCCTCCTCGGGCCCATACAACTTGATATTTTCTGCAGTCGGTTCTATATCATCGCCTAGTTCATCTCCTGGACAGATGATGTACTCTTCTACAGAAGGTTCGCCGCCAACGGCTAGACCCTCAACTAATAAAGCCATTTCACCTGTGGATAATATAATTTCAGCAGAAGCAACATGATAAGTTTGACATTTCACCAATTAGTTGACACAACTAGATTTTAAATGCCATATAGAACATTTCTTCGTAAATGCGCCAATTTATCTTTATAGAGATCACCCACACATATCATTATCAAAAAGATGCTAAGGAATGAAAATTCATCACTAAAGGAACATGTTAGACAATCTAAATAACAGGACCTAGTAAAAGAATATGACAAAGGCATAGAATGCCATGTGCCAAATCGTAATCATAATGACACAATGATCTTGATTGAGCAGCTAGACCAACATATCACAAAAGGCACATAATAAACATTACATATGACATCATCCTGTACATAGTGCTTCACATGCTATTGTAACGATATATTGTTCATCAAGAGCATATAAGAAAGGCAGAAACACCTACCCACCTCCCCCAGTGGTCCTACCCAAAACAAAAGAAAGGTCACCACAGCTGTCACTTTCAGGAAAGAGGGAAAATGAGGCAGTTTGATCATGCTGTGATCAGTGTGTTACAGACGTTATAAAAATTCACATCCACAAATTCTTCTTATTATGCCCTAAATGTTAAATCTCTTGATAAATAGATAAATTCCATGAAAAGATGTATGATCTTGTCGCATCGCACAAATTTTGCTTTTAGGAAACTAAATAGTACACAGACCTGCAAACCATAACGATTCAATCAGGTCAAAACAGAGATAAAAATGTACCAGAAACATCCTCCCGGCCACGGAGTCTCTGCAAAACCCGTTTTGCCTGAATCATCCTCCCTTTACTCACTAGCCATCGAGGAGATTCAGGCAAATAAAACACCATTAAGATAAAATATAAAAGAGATGGAATGGAGAGAACTCCAAGCATCAGTCGCCAGCTGGGTGAGGCCAGTAACGACATCCCAAAAATCATACAATATGCCAAAAACATTCCAGCAGAACCGGCAAACTGTGGAAGAGTATTCAACAGGCCTCGGATCTCTGATGGTGCTGTCTCAGAGATGTAGAGAGGAACTAAAGTAACAGCAAGTCCAACACCAAAACCATCTAGAAGCCTCGCGAGAATTAAGACATAGACATTAGGAGACCATAACATTATCAAGCCACTAACAAAATAGATCATGGAAGATAAAATAAGCATGGGACGTCGACCGATCAAGTCCGATATTGTCCCCGAGCATGTAGTGATAAGGGTAGCTCCGATCAGCGACATCGCCACAATAAGCCCTTCTATTGCAGCTCCCAATTGAAGCTCTTTTTTGATGTAAACAACAGCTCCTGGACATATAAGAATCACAAATAATCGATGACTAAAACGGCTCAAGAATACAAATCAAACTCAATATCTTGAAGAGAAAATGCACTCAGACATTCAATCTTCATCATCCACTAGCATAAGAAGCAAAATTAAATCATTCACAAAACTTAAGAATTTTTTTTAAACAAAATAAAATAATAATAATAATAATAACCTGCAATTGTTGCATTATCCCAACCCTGCAAAAGGTTGCCAATTGTGGCAACAATGGCTACTAAAGCAGCCCCGTTCATCTTTTCACCAAAGAATCAAACTTTAAATCTTCAGACCAAAGTCCTCCTATCAGAAATAACATAGGATCGATAAATTAGTAACAATCAAAAAGCCCAACTGACAACATCAAATTTGGATAGGAAAAAGGCCATCAACATCAAGAAAGCCTAAGGAGAGAAAAAAATATCAGAGATCTAGAAGTGAGAAAAAGATTTGTTACCTTTCGAGTAGCTGAAAAGGGAAACCTGAGCAGAAAGAAAGTAAAGGGGCTACTAATACTGTTTGTATTTATTCACTTAGAGAAAGAAGCGAAGAGCGAAGTATAACGGTCCTAGTACAGCTAAATAATACAAAAGGTTTCCTCGTACAGACCATTTGGCATAATCACCAGCAGAAAGTAAGCTGAATTTCTGACAGATTAATTCCTCAAAAACGTTTCTTTTTAAGACCAAAGTGAATTTAGAGTGTCCGAAACTCAAAGGATAGAACCCCAACAATCTCTATCATCATCTGTGTGAAAACTGATAAACAGCTCGTTTATGTCCAAAAGAAAGCTTTAGATCATAAACTAGGGGAATCCCAGAAGCTAAAATTTGCGAAATAATCAAAATTTCTAATCAAAATCCAATCCTTTTCACTGCTAGAAACTGAAATTTTGTGAATGGATATAAAGGGGTTGCAAGAAAACGAGAGATCTTGAAGAAATAGCAAATGGGGCGAAGTGAAAAGTGGAGTGAGGACTGAAGCAGAAAACAAAAGAAAATAACTGATACTAGGGCAATCTGAAGTCCAATTTGCTCCAGAAAGAACTATGTTTTCCCCAGATATTATAATTGGATCCTCTCAGCGGTGCTCTGTTTTTGTCCTCGCTTTTTGGCAATCATTTTCCCATTTCTGTTCTTTAAATTCTCACACAACAATCGCAAACAGTTTAATGTACTTTGTCTTTTTGTGATAATTACGACTTACAAGTAATAATCGTACACTTAGACATTCTTTATTGTTATTGGAATCCAAATGTTCAAATTTTATTTCTTCTTTTTTCTTTGATATGATAAACTTTTTTTATTTTATTTCATTATCAAGTTTTACCCCTGTTTTGAATCTGTTATTAATTTTCTGTGGGGCGATTATAAATCATAATTAATGTAAAAGAGATAATTTAAGATGTTTTATTACTTTTTGCATTGAATATGACAAAATGAGATCTCAATTTTTTCCATTAGCATGGTAGGTTGTTGTAACAAATCTTTATTACACATAAGTTAGGAGGAGTTCTTGGTCCATTTTATATAGTAGATATACTTTTTCTTTAGTAACAGATTTTTTAGCGATAGATTGGATCTGTGACAAAATGGTATCAAAGTAGGATCAGAGATAGGACCCGTGCGTGTTGAGGTATGACCTGTCTAAAGAGCTCACAACGCAAAAGAGTGTGAACTGATTAGATTAAAAAAAAATGTATAAGGTCTTTATTCAGAATAATGGAGGAGTCTTCAATCATCATGTTATATAATGGGTATCATTTTTCTAAAGAAGAATTGGATTTGTGACAGATGTGATTTTCACGATAGTTTTTGATTTTCAACAACTCTTTTGAAAAGTAGATTATATAAACAATTGGAGAATGGACAAAAACCTCTTCATCTTGCTAAAAGATGAACAGAAAAATTTAGTAGGTAAGGCTGTGGAGTTTGGAATTTTCTTCTATATTTAGATTCATTATTTCATTTTCTTTTTTAATTTTCTTGAAATAATGTTGAAAGAATTTTATGAGGAAAATGTAAACGTGAAAATATTTTGTCTTGATGATTGAGTTGACATTTTATTTTAGAAAAATATATTTGATGAACTATTTTTTTTTTCGTCTTTCCGTGAAAGAAAGAGAAAATTTATGATATGGAACATTATTTTGCTAAGGTGAGCTGTAAATCAATGATTTTTTTATTAATAGTTTATAGACTAGAAAATAGTTGTTCTTTGAATATAATTTTGGGAGATAAATTTTTTAACAAAATAATAAAAAATAAACATGTTTCGAATTTAAAATAAAAAATATTTAGAATCATGTGAGCAAAAAAGCCAAAAATAATAATTGAAAAACTTTGCTTGTCAAGATAAAAAGTGCGCGGTCTCCTTTGCTTTCCAGGGTAGGGAGACAACTAGATATTAAAGAAGTATGGCAGATTGGCATTTATGATTGAACCATATAATAAATATAACTTCACCTATACAAAATTTAATCGTTGTCATTGTCAAAAATTTTGTGAACTAATTAATTGATAAGAATATTATCAAACATGATTATAAGTTGAATCGAGATTTATTTTTCTTATTTGTTTCAATCCAGATGAACTTTTCTTTAAAAAAATAATAATAATTTCTAATTAAGTTCGACAATTTTAAACAAAGTTTGAATCTACTTGGATTTCGTTTAATGTGGGCAATAATGGCTAAAATCTAATTTTAAACCCTAAATTCATTTGTTAGTACGCCATAAACAACTAAAAATCTTATACCTATGAGCTTATTTAGAGTTAAGAGTGATGACAATGCATGTTTTGTATATGTTAGAGACGAATAACGCAGTAAAAATTAAAATTTAAAACATGATAATATAATATAAATATGATCACAACATAAAGACACATAGGATCAATTATGTTATATTCCAATTTGATAATAGTTGAAGAATTTACCTTAAATTGTTCTCCAACTGATGATGTCGATATCCAGGAAATTCAAAATCATGATATGATCATAAACTCTTTGTACACTCCAAGCATGGCACACGCATGGTTGGTTCACAAAAGAGCTCAAGTCTTCTTCCTTTACGCGGATCAATCAACACATCTAATGTTTAATAAAATATTTCTTTGGTGGCCCAAAAGAGAATGAGAGAAAAAAAGGGGACTTTCACCTCCTTTCTTACAAAAGAGGTGAACACCCCGTTCTTCGAGTCCTATTTCAAATAAAGTTGTTCTTATCTCTATTTTTCTCTAGATCAAAATTTCTTAATCTTAGTTTTCATGCAAATCCATATAATCCTTATTATGTCAAAAAAACGCATTGGGTCCCTCATCAAATAGTTTTCTACACTTTTGATAAAAGTACAAATTAATTCGGACTCAAATTCTCACACCAAAAAATCCAAACTCAAATCACAAGTGGAGATCTTCTCTTGAATTATTCATTCACCTAATAAAAATTTCTCTCTTTAGAGACATTTTTTAACAAAAACACTCCAAGTAAGTTGTACATTACGCATAAAAACACATCCATACAATAACCCATGAAACAAATCTTGCACACAAGAACCCCTTATTAATTAGAGTTTCCAACAAGAAGATACAACCTAAGATTCATCTTCCTTCTACACTTCTACCTAACATAAATACCCTACAAAATACACAACCACCAAAAAAAAAACAAAAAAATAAAAATAAAAATAAACAAAAAATAAAAAAAATAAAAAACAAAAAACGAAAAACAAAACACACCTACTAACTTCAACTTCACCTAGTAAACTTAACATCAGGATTTCTTATTGCTTTGAGCCACATATCAGCCACAGTTCTACATGAAAAACTCCAAACAAAATCCGGTCCCTTTGAAGGTTCCCTTTTCCCCTTCTTCCCTCCTTTTCCCATTCCATTGGCCACAAGCCAATGCAATGCAGTAAGCTTCTGCTTCTCACTATCCCACACATTTTTCACCCCTAAATTACTTCTGACTTTTATCCCTCCTACCTGTAAACTGGCAACTTTATATCTCTTCTCATCATCGCGACAACTATCATATTCATTTGCATGAATCAGAACTATCAATGGCCCTCCCACAGCTTCATATTGCCTAATCGGATCGCGTAATTGAACTACAACAGATATTGTTATTGTTTCTGAATTTATACCGTTTTCTTTGATCCAATCCTCGATTGGAACCGCATTAGCCATTATTCGATTATCTCTCGTTGCTTGATCAAGTGGTGAAACGTCAAACGGAGCATCTTCTTCAGCGATATCTGCTTGGATTTTAAGACAATCCATCGCTAAATCTTCAATCTTCTGCAACGAGAATGCCAGAATCTCTTCAACTGTCAAAGGGTCTTCGCTTACAGTCCATATTCCACTCGAAACTCTCTCCTTTCTGCCGATGTTAATTGCAGTTGCCATTGACTTAACAGCGCTTATGGTCTTCGCAGCAGTTGAGGTGGCTCCTTCTCTGTTTCGGCCCTGTATTATAGCCGAAGCAATGCCTTCGAAAGCTATTTGTTCTGCTGTTTTGCCCGTTAGTTCGTCCATAGGCATCGAAGATAGAATGTCTGAGGTTAATTCTTGGAGACTGATTGATACAATCTTCCGTAGAAGCTCGATTCCAGTTGTGTTCGTTTGAATGACCAATGGTTTCAACATTTGCATTGCTAGTTTTGGTGCTTCTTTTCTTGCAACCTTAGTCTCGGTAGGATTTATAGCAGCCAAGAAGCCTCCGTTTCTTGTCTGAACCACGCAGCCTAATCCCTTTCCGAGATCAGGTACAAAAACCTCTTCTGAATCTTCATCATTTTCCAATTTTGATGATCTGTTTTGATCATTACTAGTCTTGAGTTTTCTGTCTTCTGAATCCTCAAGCATTTGAAGAAACTCTTTTGTTACTTTATCTTCCTCTGCATCTAATATCTGTGACTTAGTTTCTTCATCTGTTCTGACTCCTTCTTGCTCTCCCATCATAGATTCAAGAGCTTTAATCTGCTGAGAAATCGAATCAAGCTCTGATAGTCGTCTAAGATGCGACGGATCTTGAACAACTTCCTTAACAACCTCACTTGAGACCGATCTTTTGTCCGAATTTTCATCTTCTTCGTCGCGAACTTTGTCCAAGATTTCAACCCCCTTTTCCACTACATCGAACTCAGAAAGATCATTATCATTCATTATCGTATCCGTTTGTCGTGAGGGAAGATTAGTTGATGGCTGATAAGCCGGTTCGTCAAGATTGAAGTCATCAATTCCTTGAAAACGATCTGATGTTGCTCCTCTCATTCCTCCTCGACTAGACAACCTTGGACTTGGAACACTAAATGATGTTTTTGACTGTCTTCTAGCAAAAGAAGACAAATAGTTTCTGTTTTTTGCAGATTTCTGCCCCTCAACCTGACTATATATCCCAATTCCTCCATCTTTCTCCATGATCTGAAATCCCAGATTTAGCACAAGTTCACCTCCTTTAGCTTTACCAGAAAGATTAAAACGTATGTCCCATTGCTTAATTCTTGTACCCTCGAAACTCTTCTCTATGGATTCTTGAATCAAACCACTCAAATCCACTAAACTCCTCCCAAAATTCAACTCTTCAGCATCAACAGCAACCACATATATCAAAAAAGGCCGTGGTTCGAATTTCATTTGCATACCACTTCCTGGAGTGAAGTAAACATGACACCTTATAAACAGAGTCTCTTCAAAATCAGCAACCCCGTCTGTAACTCTCGACGGCATTGTCTGAACAGCGCCATCTTTAGTCTCTTTCTTTCTGACACAAACTGATAAACGAAGTCCATTCATCGAAGCCGGAAGGCCTTGAACTGCAACAACTTCAACTGAAAACAAGCAAATAAGCTTCTGCATGGAAATATGAGTTAGTGCTCTAATAGGCTTCCAGTTCCATATTCCTTTCTTTTCGGAATATGCTGCAGCTTCATCAGCCCACTTATTCTTCGGCTTATTTTGTTGGTTTTCTGGGGTTTCTTTGGGATCAAGCTTCTGCCTGGATCGCCATGGCGACAAGGACATTCGTCGTGATCTCGGTTTAGGATTAACGAGAGCGGACTCGTCCTTCTCGGGCTCGACCGGAGGAATTTCGGTTCGAGGCAGAGCAAGAGAGGCGGTTCGTCGGGATGTAGTTGAAGTGTGGGATTGGTATAAGGATTGGCTAAGGGCTTCTAGTTCTTGGAGAACTTGAGTGTTGGATTTTGTTGTTTGTGCCATTGCTGAAGAACAATGAAGCAAAGTACGATGGTTTGTTCTTGAAGTTAATTATTTGTACGCTTTTTTTTGGTTTTGTGAGTGAAGATAAAAAGCCAGGAAGCGGGTGTGGTGACATGTGAGCCAAGAATGGGTTTGGTTGTACGTGTGAAGGAAAAGGCAATAACGTTGATGTCTTTTGTTTCTCACACGTACGGGTTCTAATCGTGTGTGACAAAGAGACAATTTAATGCTGGTTTTATTCCAGTTCTGGGTGTTGTACCTACTAAAGAAATGTAGTTGGTGATTTTGTGGACACCAAAAGTGGGCAAAGTGTCTATACATAATATTTTTTTAATCTAAATTTTATACTAATAATCACCAATAACTCACTAATTTTCTATTTATATTAGATTATATATAATTTTATTAAATATTTATTGTATAATTCATTTACTAAATACAAACGGTGGGAATTATATTTTCACATATATAAATTAATCTATTTATTTATTAAATTAATCCTATTTTGATAAGATATAAATTTACTTTTTTCCCTCACGTTTTAGTTTTTGTCGTTTCATTTTCATACATAAGAAATAAAATCCAGCAAATATATTTTAATAATTGAAAAACTATACCGTGCACATAAAAATTATTAAGTATTACCATATAAAATGAAAATTCAAGCACGAAAGGATATTACTATATTTATAAAACGTTATATCATTATTCTAGTTATTACATTATTTGTACATCACTATTATTAGAGTCCTATAATTATTGTCTATTTTTCAAGCATAAGTGGAAGGTCGGACGGATTTATGGGCTCTACTAATGCGGTCAACTTTAACTTAACTTTTTACTGTTTTTCAGTTTTCCCTTCGTTTTACCTTTTCACATCTAGCCCCCATCCCGAAATTACCACCGGAAAAAAAAAAAAAAAAAAAAGAGGAAAAAATTATTGAATTACTGTAAAATTTAGGAACAACCAAGAAAATGGAAGGCCAACAGCAACTTAGGAGGGAAGATGAAGCAGAAGGAGAGAAAGTAATCAAAATGCAGCAATTTCCATTGGAAAGCAGTCCATATTTGAAATACACTACTAATTTGGAAGACTTCAAGTTTATAGGGTACGGCGCCGTCGAGGGGCAGCTCAGCCACAATGGTGACGGCGCCACCACCTCCACCGCTGCGGACAGAAGTCGGAATTTCTCCACACAGGTTGCTGGGCTGCGGTGATTGGAAATTGAAGTGATTGATCAAAGTTCCATTGATTTTTGTTCAGGATGATGTTTGTTGTCCATTTGTTATGCATATGGACTTCATAGGTTTCTTTTGCTATGTTCTTATTGGTTTGGAGATGAATTATTCTCCATGATATTGATCTTAGAATAAGGTATATTGCTCCTCAACTTTGCATGAGTTCGCATCCTCCAATTCTTGATGTAATGTATATAATTATTGATAAAGTAGTTGTATAGAACGTCTTTCGATTGACTTGATTCATAATATTCGTTTTAGGTATACGTTTTGTCATATTTATTGGAGAAGGTAGAATATAATTCTACCATCATTTTCTTTTAGTTTATTTGGCATTATGCGTATTATAGTACAATTTTTAACTTATTTTCTTGTTTGTGAATAGATTTCTCATCATTCTCTATTATCTGATTTTATCCCAAATATACACAATCAATATATCACCAAAATGGGAAAGAATGAACATAAACTACAGAAAATGGTATTCCCAACTTATGAATGTTAAAAGCATGGGGTACTATGATCTTTGCAGGGAAGCAGCTTATAATATTCACTTAATATATAGAAAAAGTGGGGGCATTTGATCTTGCCAGACAGGTCTTGAGAGATCATGTCTTATTGTGATGCATTTGTAATATGTTATTTTGGGGTTAATTATTTGATTC